>VYZV01021773.1:134408-145274 GCA_013401275.1 Pandion haliaetus | reverse complement strand
GGTGGAAATTAACCGGACTTGAGTTTAGACTGCTAGAACATTACATGTAAGAAAAATTATGTATTATGTGATGATTGGGGCCTTTGGTACTGTTCCTACGCTTTCTGTCAGAAGGCCTGGGGCCTGTAATTCTCCTTTTTGTCCGATGTAGATGTCCCTTGCATTCAGTGATGGGGACTTGTGTCTTATAGGTATGTGGATATGTCAAATATGTCGGCCACGGAAGAAAGGAAGAAAACTTCTACACAAGAAGGCAGCACAGATAAAACGACGCTATGCTAACCCGATAGGACGTCCCAAGAACAGGTTAAAGAGTCAAAATACAACGTAAGTCTCTCTATAAGGAGGAGTAAGGTGTGAGATTCTATAGGGCAGTGGGTATTTCCGAAGTGTCTGGTCTACTCTGTGAGATTTCTTTTACAGTAAAGAGCTTTTCATTATTCTTTAATACAGAATTTCTGAAGAGTGCTGTGAAAGTCTGGAAGTAATCTCAGTGCTTCTTTTTGCACAGATTTTTGACTCTTTGTAATAACTTACTATTTAGTTTTGAACTATTCCTTACATTCACAGATTAATTTTGCTGTTCATGTTAAGTCTATTTTGCTGGATGGCTGCTTCTTCCAGCATAATTGTTTCATTTTGCATTTCTCAAGAACCCTTTCTGATGTTTAGAGAAACTAAGTAATCTACAATAAACCATGTGAGGTTGTTGTTTGACGTATATTTAATCTGACACTGCTGCCAGAAAATATTGGGCCCCTTTCTGCTTCCCTTCCACATGTTTCTGCATTTGTGGAGCACTCTCTTGTGCTGGGACAGATTGTGTGGCCTTGTCATGCGGCAGCCAGTCATCAGGGAATTGGATTTGGTTGGGTGGGAATTCTTTGGATAACTGTTCAGCCAGAGCAATTTCCTTGATTTAAGATTGCTGTGCAGTGCTTGTTGTGATGCAGCACCATTGACTGTGCAGGGGAAAAAACAGTGAAGGAGCATGTCACAGGAACTTCTGTTTTAGGCATCAGGTCAGCTTAAAAAAAAAAAAAAGTTGAACTACCACTTGATTCTAACCAATAGCACCAAAGGATGTTCTGGAAAAAAACCTTATGAAGTTTAATGCTTATAAAAATGTAGAGGGAATGTCTCTCTCAAACATCCTATTGTTTTTCAGTCTGTGTGATACCTTTGCTTAAACGAACTCCCGGTATAATTCAGAGGGACAAAAGGAAAGCTATCTATCTGCTGTTGCTGTTTTGTCTCTTTTAATTTTTATTTCATGATTTATTCATTATTTTTTTGCCTTTGTTCCGTCATTTCACTTGCAAAATATATCCACAGAATTATGAACAGATGTTTAGTTTGTCTTCTTAGGAAAAAGCAGCCTATTTCTATCATCTGTAGCTGCAAAGATTGTAGCTAAAAACAGTCAGCTTCCTGAAACAGCAGTTGGGTCTAGGGCAATCCCTATGAAAAGTGTTAAATACTCAGTTATCTCAATAGCGTTTTAAAATTTCCCGCCTGAAAGATAGCAGCTGATTGGGAGATCAATGCTGCTTTCAAAGAGGACCATCAGTGGTATAGATTCTTAGCTAATGTGTGTGTCCTGCATGCATTGACTTTCTGTGTAGTTCTTATGATAATTTCCTATCAGTACAAAAATTTGACAAATGACAAGTGTTAATGTTTAATGACTGCATAAATTGAAACCTTCTGTGCAATGTATTCATTCTGGCTACTGATTTTAAAATTTAATGTTGTATTACATTTGGTTAAAATCTATTGTTTATATTCAAATTAATTGCACGTAATGTTCAGCGTGGGGAAAAATAGTACAGTACTTCTACTGAGATGTTTAGGATCCTGGCTCCTCTAGGGTACACAGGCTCTTGACTACTCCTTTATGATTAAATTCTTCAGTTCATGTTTAGCTTCTGTGTGATTGATAAATAAGTAGGGAAGATGATAGTCCGCTTTTCAACCCAAAACAAACTACCTTACCAAGCCAGCTCACTATATCTTTTCCCTTCTCATTCTTTAGATCAAAAGGCCCTTTCAGCAAAGTTCGAACTGGCCCTGGTCGGGGTCGGAAGCGTAAGATTGCTCTGTCCAGCCAGTCAGCATCATCAGAAGGATACCTGGAGCAGACAGACGTCTTGGATTTCTGCAGAGATGGCAGCACCACCTTAAAGTTTAACAAGAAAACCAAAGGGCTTATAGATGGCCTTACTAAATTCTTCACTCCCTCTCCTGATGGACGAAAAGCTCGAGGGGAAGTGGTAGACTATTCTCAGCAGTATAGGATCAGGAAAAAGGGTACCAGGAAATCTAGCACTTCAGAATGGCCCACAGGTAAAGATTTTTCACCCTGCCAATGTAAGTATCCTGTACACCGAGAAAATGTTCAAAGGCTAGGATGTTGAAGTGACTAGAATTGTTGGAGACTGGAAACTTTGAGCTGAAAGTTAACACTCAAACGCAGTTATCTGGTGCATTGAGGTAGAATACTAGTTGGAAAAAGGCAGCAATTCTAGAGACCTTTGCCTCTTTATATATGATAGCAAGGTGTGATGAGGGGTTAAATGATTACTGTGAGGTAAAATGCCCTTTGGTAATGAGGGGCTTGCAGATAGCCCTAGGAAATGTGCTACATAATGTCACATTTGAAAGAAGTAAGGTAGGGAATGGTTAATGAAAATTAAGAACAGCAAGGTAGAAGTATGAAATGGGAAACATAATTAAAACCAGCCTGACAGACTCATGAGTTTCCGATCTATGGTATAGGCTTGCATGCAAATGTTTCTTAATTTTCTCAGCCATAGAGGAGCCTGCTTCCTGCAGTTTGACACCTTCTTGCTGGAGAGCATCCCTTCTTTTGAATGCAGTTCTGCTTTCCTTGTTTTCTTTTCTAGCTTAAGACATTAATCTATGACTGGGCCTTGCTTCAGTCTCTGTATTCAGATCTTTACAGTTTTGTTGAATAGTTTCATAGCTTGAATAGTTCCTAAGCAAGCAGTGAAAAATATTCCACAATAACCTACAAGGTTTACAGCTTTAGAATATTTATGTGCATTGACCTGGCTGGTGCTGGAAGAACGATAATGTATCTTAATGCTTTGGGGGTGAGGCGAAGTGTCTTGTGGATTTTGCTTGCTTTTTTTGTGGAAGGGGTGTTTCCTGGGTGATGGACTAAGTGTCCTGGTGTTGGTTGCACCAGATATGGCGTTTAAATAGTTGTGATCCTTGTTTGTGAGAAACGGGCATAGTGGTATGCCATTTATCCAAAACTGTCTCACTGTTACAAATGCCTTTGTGATACTATGAATATCTTGAGTTTTGGACCTGGTTAATATATGACAATACTTCTTACGTGGTCACAAATTCAGAACTGGTTCTTCTGCTCTGGTCCCCAATCTGAACAGAAAATCCCATCAAAAAAACTTGGCATGGTGTCTGAATACAGCCAGATGATATTTGTCACTGCACTGAAAAGCAAGTGCTCCTTTGTAAATGTAAGTGAAGACAATTTTTTTCTCTCATTTACAGACAATCAGGATGGCTGGGATGGAAAACAGGAAAATGAGGAGCGTTTTTTTGGGAGCCAGGATGTCTTAACTGAAAAAGACATGGAGTTGTTCAGAGATATTCAGGAACAGGCACTGCAGGTAAAGTTAAATTTTCAATGTCTGACAGCAAGTACCAAATCTGTAAAAGAAATTTAAACAAACCCCCAAAAAACCCATCCCAGCCTAACAACAAACAACAAGAAGAAATACAGACTCCAGATGAGTCAGTCTGTCATATAAGCTAATGTGCTTGGTTTCTTCTGCTTGAGAGTAATGGGGAACTGACCTCAAGAGAGCTGAGGGGTAATACTAAAGTGAGCATAAGAGATTATAAAAAGCCTTGAGGGCTGTGGCTTTAAATAGCTGGTAAAACATGTTAACTGTTAAAACAATAAAATATGGGACTCCTTGCTAGCAGCATGGGTTAGGTAGGGCCTCTGGCTAACTAAAACATTCTTTTTCTAGATATTTTAACTCCGTATGGAACAAGATAGGGCATTACTGTGTGTCTATATGCACAAATATGTGCATATATACCTGTGTGTAATGTGTGTGTATCTCTCTACCTGTACATTTCAATAACTTGAATGATCTTATGACTTAACTCCTTCTGAAGCCAAAGGTGTCAACTGAATTTATGCAGTGGCTTCCCTGAACAGTGCTTCACTAAATATAACTGTCCTTTTAAACTTCTGCAGGTATTTGACTTCTGTTTATTTACCTATGATTCTGTCATAGCCTGGTTTAATTCCACTACACTAAATATAGTCTCTGTACCAAAAGAGTTAATGAACAATGAATTGTGATAAGACTGAACTATACTATGTGTGTGATAAAGCAGCCTAAGATGAAGTGCAGTTAACTCTTTTATTGAGGTGCAAATACAAACAACACTACTGTATAACACTGCTTATTTCAAACTTTTTTCCAGGATTGATTTTAACAAAACTCAGCATGTGCATCCTTGAGCAAATTGCAAATGAGACTATGGCTTGTGACCATAATTATGTTTTAGAAAAATAACTGAAGATCTGAAGTGAAATCTATGGAAATATACCCAGAATAGAGAAAAATATTAATCTCCAAACATCTGCTTAGAAAAAGGAACAAGTTTTGGAGACATTTCCCCCCCTCCCTATATGGGGAAAAAGTTTGTTGTAGATTAAATACTTTAAATTTAAGGTGGCTAATTGCTTGGTTTTGGTGAGGAAAGGGTTGACCAGAGTTGTGATGCAGCTGATAACACGGACCTTATGCATGTACACTGAGCTAACTGCCTCACCAAAGAAAATGGAAATACAGAGAGCCGTATCAAAGGCTTTTGAGTGAGCTGAGGAAAAGATACTGCATATTAAACGTTCAAGAAGTCATTCAGAACTATCTGCAGCTAGCATAGAGACTGAAGCAGTAGTCTGCTATTGAAGGCTTTCTTCTAATTACTGTAATGTGTAAACAGGTGCATGGGAGCTGGGTCTCTGCATTTGTGTTGGGCATTCATTTGGACAAGGGGTTTATTGCTGAAAAGAAGGCACAGGTGCAGGACTCGTTGCGGGTGCATGTTACTCTGTTTTCCTTAAGACTTGTCAGATGCCTGTGATAATTGTGTTTGTTATTGACCTATTGTACTGGGTAATAATAGTGATTCCTTTGAAACTACAGTGCAGGAAGTGCTTAACTATAGATGATCATAGGTATAAAGAGCTGCCCTCATAAGCTGCTCTTTTGGTGGTTCATCTGCCGAGGAGTTAAATCCTTGTGTTGTGTGCAACCTTGTATCAGTTACCAAAAATGCAGAGCTTGTGCTTTCCTTTCCTCATGGAATCCTCACAAAGAGCAAAAGCTTTTAGCACCCAAGATTGTGCTTATTTAATAGTATTGTCTTAATTCTTTTTCTTAAATACTAGGAAGTTTGTTCTTAGTAAATCTAGGTTTTGAGTTGAAGTAAGATAAATTGACTCTTTTATGTAGTTTCTGTCCTAGTAGGTAGCCTAAGATGAAAGGAGAAGCCTGAGGAATAAATCTGTAAACTGATGGGAAAAAAAAAAAATAATTAAGTGGTTGTAGATCATATGCAGGTAGTAAGCTCTAAGACCTTATTTGGCTGACTACTGAAATATTCTGTTCATCTTCTGTGTAAGAATAGAAGGAAACATGAATCATTTACTGATGGCTCTATTTGGAGCTCTTGGATTAAATATTTTCATAGGAGATTACTGTCCTTTTTCATCAAGGTAGAGCTCCTTAAGATGTGTATGCATAGGACTAGATTCTGAGGTGACTTCTGCCTACACCAGTCCCATTTAGGAAACTTAGAAAAATGTTAATTTTGAATGTTAACCTTTCAAACCCTAAACCATTGTCCTGGGTATAGCTGTTTCATTCTGCTAGCATAAATTTGCATATAGGTAATTCACTGGTACTCTTCACATTAGTTTCTGACCTCCTGCATGAAACATGGTCTCTACTTATTAATAGCTTTGCAGTCCAGGTGGTTCATATGATAATGTAAGGCCAGTGGGAATATTTGGATTTTTAATTGTGTGAGTGACAGTCTTTTGAGAGAAAATCTTCATGAATTGACAAAACATTTGTTTTCTTTGAAAGCAGAACATTTAGTTCCCTTTTTTTTAAGTTCCCATAAAATACACAGTTACTGTCAGAGAGACAAGGGTAATAAAGGTTGTATAAGTAATTTAAAAATACTGTATTTTCTATTTTTTTTTTCTTCTAATAAATAAGTTGAGGTTTTTCTTTAAGTCTTCTGCACTTGTGATGATAAGCAGCTAGCTGTACTCTGAATATTGTTTTGGTAGATACTAATTCACAGTGGTACATTTGGTCTCAGAGCTGGGAAGACACTTATGTGTTATGTTACGTACTTGAATATTCTAGATCTTAACCTCAGGAGTAGTTTAGGTGTTTCTGTTCTTCGCTATTGAAATAACAAGAAAGGAAATAGCAACAGGACTGAAAAAAGATTGTATTAAATTTTGCTGTGTATTAATTTGTATTTAAAACTGTGACATACAACAGTGTGAAAGGCAGTGGAGGTATGTGGCATGACAGTGCTTACTAATTCTTCCTTTTTATGAATCATAGGCTTGCTTGAAGTGTGACTGGTACTGGTTTTTAGTGTCAGAAAGCAATGTCTGCATCTTCCTATTTCTCTGAGTTCGAGTAGGATTGATTGTATAGCTAAGAATGTTTAAATTTTTTTCAGCTTAGAAGTCTTTCACTTGTAAATTCACGAAAAGTTGGGTTTTTTTTCCCCTTGCATAGAAAGTTGGGGTGACTGGGCCTCCTGATCCACAAGTCCGATGCCCTTCTGTCATTGAATTTGGCAAGTATGAAATCCAGACCTGGTACTCCTCCCCATATCCACAGGAATACTCGAGGTATGACTGAACATTCTTCTCCTTTGTTCTGCTTCAGTGTTTCTGGGAAAGCTGTATTCCAGCAGGTGTAGAAATCTTAAGAAGATCGTATCTGAATGTAGGACAGAAGCAAAGTACACATAATTGAGATACTTTTCGTGGTAGTTAATAGATGTCTTAAGGTCTTTTTAGGCTGAGTCAAAAAGTTGATAAGCTCTCTGCAACAACCTGCATATGCTGTGAGCACTCGAACTGCCACAGGAATATATGATTAGATGGGATTCCCAAAGAACTGACATTTTCCACGCTCTGAGGAGGGAGCAGCCTCAGCTAAATGACCTGGTACTGGGCTGTTATTAAGCATGTAAGTGATTAGAGTGTCTGACTCAGAGTACATTGGTTCTTTATGTGTGGTATCACCAAATGGTTTGGCTTGGAATGGACTTTTAAATATTATCTAGCCCAACCGCCCTGCTGTGGGCAGGGACATCTTTCACTAGATGAGGTTGCTCATAACCCCATCCAGCCTGACCTTGCACACTTCCAGTCATGGGGCATCTGCAGTTTCTCTGGGCAACCTGTTCCCGGTGTCTGACCACCCTTATTGTAAAAAATTTCTTCCTTCTGTCCAATCTAAATCTACACTATTTCAGTTTAAAACCACTGCCCCTTGTCCCATCACTACAGGCCCTGGTAAAAAAGTCTCTTGGTCTTTCTTATGAGCCCCTTTATACATTGAAAGGCAGCAATAAGGTCTCCCCAGAACCTTCTCTTCTCCAGGCTGAGCAGCCCTAGCTCTCTCGGCCTTTCCTCATAGAAGAGGTGTTTCAATCCTTGGATCATTTTTGTGGCCGTCCTCTGGACTCGTAACAGGTCCATGTCTTGTACTGAGGACCCCAGGGCTGGACGCAGTACTCCAGGTGGGGTCTCATAAGAGTGGAGTAGAGTGGGAGAATCTCCTCCCTTGACCTGCTGGCCACACTTCTCTGGATGCAGCCCATGATATGATTGGCTGTCTGGGATGCAAGCACACGTTGCTGGCTCATGTCCAGTTTTTCATCCACCAGTATCTCCAGGTCCTTCTTCTCAGGGCTGCTCTCAATCCATTCATCCCTGAGTCTGTATTGATACTGGGGATTGCCCTGACCCAGGTGCGGGACCTTACGCTTTGCCTTCTTGAACTTCACAAGGTTCGCATGGGCCCAATCCTCCAGCCTGTCAAGGTCGCTCTGGATGCCATCCCTTCCCTCCAGCGAATCAACTGCAGCACTCCTCATGATGAAAAAAATAATAAATTTGTTTAGGGAATAGGATGTTAACTGTCTATTAAATGATTGTATTAGAAATGGTGTATGCTGTCTATGGGAGTTGAAAGAGAAAAATAAATAGAAATTTCACAGGAATTACTTAGATGTATTATTTTTATGCTGTCTGTAGTTCAACACAGCTAAAGAAGAAATGTTTAATGTTACACATTTTGGCATCTGAGAGATTGTTCTGCTGTGAAGCACATACAGTTGTTTTGACGTTCTCTTTCTTAAGAACTTTGCAAACTCTCTAAACTGCAAACTCTCTGAACTTTAAGTTGATTCAGAAACAGGAATAACTTCTAAGGGCCATGGCTAGAGAGAGAAAATTAAATAAAACTCCTTCTTCTACCATTTAGTAAGAGCATGTTGTCCGTCATGAGGAATTACTCTAGCTGTACTAAAGGCATCGAAGGTAACTGAAAATAGCGTCCCTGCCCAAGCTAGAGTATGTAAATGGAGTTAAGTCACAACAGTATCGGGCCACTTGCATTCAATGTGGTCCTGTCAATATAGTATGTAAAATGGTTTTAAAGCAAACAGATAGATGGTGTTGTGACCCGTTGCTCAGGGGTACATACAGCTGTCTTGTTACAAGGAGGGAAGGCAGAGAATAGGAATTATTTATCTAATCCATCCTAGTGTCACTAGTGCAAACCTGTGGGGGTTTTTTTGCTATTTTTTTCTAGGTTTTTAATCGATGTATATATTTCTTCTGACATAAGTTAATGCCCTGCATAATTACTTTTACATTATTAAGTATATTTTTTAATATGTATTCCTTATTCTATAATTAAGTGCCATGACTTTTAAGTGTGGTATGGTGTTTTTGGCCCGATTAGCACATACAGAAGGTCAGTATATACTGGGTATGTTTTCATCGAGTTCTCTTTCTGCAGGAGTTGAGGAAGTTTGTACAAAAGTCTGTATCTTCCATCTTTGATCTTTCTTTATCTTTGCTTACAGGCTACCCAAGTTGTACCTTTGTGAATTCTGTCTAAAGTATATGAAAAGTAGAACTATTCTCCAACAGCATATGAAAAAATGTGGCTGGTTTCATCCTCCAGCCAATGAAATTTACAGAAAAAACAACATTTCAGTCTTTGAGGTAAGTTAGAAAACTAAGCCACTCACTTTCATCTATGAAAAAAGGCCTTCAGCACCCAATTGTATGGTAAGTTTTCCATAGCCCTAAAGATCTGCATTCTTGAAGCATTCAGTGGCTAAGAGTGAAGAATTACAAGCAAGCACTGGGAACTGACCTCATGTATACATTATTCATCCATAAAACATATGAGAAGGCTTTCTTTGTAAAAATGCTTTTTCGTTTTAGGAAAATGAATTTTAAGTTCTCTCAAGCTAATGAATGTAATAGTGACTTGGCCATGGCCTATTATGCTGTGAAAGTTTTAAGTCCTTTGAGATGCTACCTGCAACAGAGTAGTCTTCCCTCATGTTAGACATTTCAAAAATACAGGGATACCCAGATGAAGCATGTCCTTGCATGACAGGAAATGGAGTGACAAAACTCTTCCTCATTTCTCTAAGGTTGATGGCAATGTCAGCACTATCTACTGCCAGAATTTGTGCTTGTTAGCCAAACTCTTCCTGGACCATAAGACTCTCTATTATGATGTGGAGCCGTTTCTTTTCTACGTGCTGACACAGAATGATGTCAAGGGCTGTCACCTTGTTGGCTACTTTTCCAAGGCAAGTATTTGAGTACTTCAGACTTGGAACTGCATTTGTTATGGCTTTAAATTGTTGTAAATTGGGCCCTTGCATTTTATCTAATACATTATATAATATAGGTATAGACTTCTGTTGCAACCACATTTTTTTTTATGTTACATTTGGAGGCCACCAACTAATAAAACCAACTTTCTTCATAATGCTGAATAGCATATATTCTCTAAGGAACTTGTACTGCAGCTAGTAGCTAAAAATCCCGAACTTTTCAAATTACTTCCTACTCTTGGTGGTGATGGGTAGTACTGTTTGTGAGAGAAATATTGTTACCAAGTAGTTCTATCTCATCTTTCCTTCTATAAATACATTGTGTTCCAAACAAGTTCGGCAATTTTGCACCTGATTTCAAACCTTTTATTTTTTTGATGGAACAGGGCCAAGATTTCAGATAAGCCTGTTCTTAAGAATTACTAAATTAAGATTGCTAAATAAGTAATTGTTTACTTATTTTTAAATAGCTTTAATTGAAGCGTTTTCTTTCAGTCTTCAGAACAGCAGATTTGAGATTGGATTTTATTATGTTATGGTTATAACATAAAGATTCACGGGAATACTGCAGTCTTTTTCAGTGAATTTAGCTGCCCTCAGATTTGTGCTTTGAACTTTATCTGCTATGCAGTCCGTGTTATTTATTGTATCTAAGCAGAAGGTGGTAGTTTATGTCAGTTTCTTTTTTTTCTTTTTTCTTTTTTTTTTTTTTCTGAACTGAAAGGATGGTAACAGTTGTAATATTATTCTCTCTTTTAAGGTCTTTCCTTGGCTCGTGTACATTGTTCCTAAGAAACTTTGGTTGTGGCTTTCTCTCTCGGTTTTTGCTATAGAAGTAATTAGGGACTTGTACAGAACAACAACTACTATTTCTCACTGATCTTTTTT
>VYZV01021773.1:123816-134372 GCA_013401275.1 Pandion haliaetus | reverse complement strand
TTTTCCAACAGGAAAAACACTGCCAACAGAAGTACAATGTTTCCTGTATAATGATTCTTCCACAATACCAGCGTAAGGGCTATGGCAGGTTCCTAATTGACTTCAGTAAGGAACTTTTTCTTCACTTTTTTTAGTCTTTATCTTTTCATATCTTAAAGAAAGACTTAACTGTTGAAGAGGATATTTTTCAAATTAAAAAACATCTCGTGACAAAAGGTTCTAAAGCTCACAATCATCTGAACTTCACAATTTACTCTTATTACTGGAAGGCTTCAATTCTAAGGAAAAATTCATCATTTTCCCCCTAATCCTCACGTTTCCTGTGTAAGCAACTTACAGTAGAAACTATAGGCATGTGTCAGTATAGTGTTTCTAGCAGAACCTTACCTTGTGCACATAGTTCTTTCTACAGAAAGCCAACCCTAAAACTGCACAGTCTGTTGAAACCTTCAGCAGCTTGATTAAGTGAATGAGTGTCTTAAGCAAAAGGTAGTCAGAGTTACATTTTAATTTAGCTTTGAGAGCAACAAAACTAGACATACCTAGGCTCTGAATACTCAAACAATTCTTAGATTCATACATGGATCTCAGCAAGTTCATGGGGCAACTTACTACTGTAACTATACTGCTGTTATTATGCTGAGTGCAATCTAATATAGCCCTCCCTATGGATGTGCTAATTTTGGAGTTAATGTCCAGAGGAAAAACCCTACTGGTATAATTATATTAGAATGATTTTGCTGGTAAATAACCTTGTGTAGGTAAGTTCTTCTGAAAATATTGGTGAAACAAAGGAACTTAATGATGTATCTTGAGAAATCAACAAATTTGGGCTATATTAGAGCAGCAGTGAGAAGACATATTTGTCAGCTGGTTTCCCCCCTCCCCACTTTGTCATACTGGGGAGGATATAACCTCTTGGTCTTTATTGAACCTGTGCAGTGTATCATAGTCTTAAATTAAGTCTCTGCAGGTAGAGCTTGGTACTCTCCAGTATGGCCCTGAAGTTTGACAGTGGAGAATTTTCAATAAAGTTGTTTTCCCTGTTAGTCTTAAATGCCTAAAATATGTTTTCCCTCTGTCATCTGCTATTGCATTCGGAAGACACTCAGCAGACTGTGTACTTCAGGCATAATATAGTTTCTAGGTAGGCAACTGCTGCCATCTCGTGGCATTGCCCATAGCCAATGTCTGATGGCAATGTAGTTTAGAAATCTCATACTCTTGTCATTGAATAACAGGAGTTTAAACAAAACAAAACAAAAAATCAGCCAGACCACTCAGTGTATCCTTCAAAAATACAATCTAAATCTTATAGGCAGCATTCAGCTACTTTCTGGAAAAATGCCTTTGTAGAAGTTGGGGTGGAAACAGAAGCTATATATGCTAATTTTTTAAATTTTTTTTAATGTGTATCTTCAGGCTATTTGCTTTCAAAGCGTGAGGGTCAAGCAGGATCACCAGAGAAGCCTCTGTCAGACCTTGGGCGCCTCTCATATATGGCTTATTGGAAAAGTGTAATACTGGAGTGCCTTTATCATCAACGTGACAAGCAATTAAGCATCAAGAAATTGAGTAAGCTGACTGGAATCTGCCCTCAAGATATCACTTCCACTCTACATCACCTACGAATGCTTGACTTCCGTAGTGATCAGTGAGTACAACAGTCCTGTTGTATTTCCAAATAGCTTCAGGTGTATTTAAATGAAATTTAACGGTATTTGGAGATAAGTTACATCTAATAAGCTTGATTTTATTTAAGACTTCAGTGTCCAAATACTGGCTGTAGAGATTTATGATGCTCATGTGCAATGCAAGAATTGTTCAGTGCCAAAGCTGGTTCAGACTTCCAGCCATGTAGCCCTGCATCTGCGGAACTTCCAAGTAATTTGCAGCTGTGAGAGAAAGCAAGCTGGTCTCTTGGCCATGTTCTCTTGGGGTCCCTCAGCATAATCAGTCTAACATACTCACAAAACAGAACAAAGAACAGCAACTTCCCTTCTCTAGAGGGAAATCTGTTCCATTTTCCAGTCACTGAGCAGACAGTTGTTTCCCCCCTTTTCACTGGGCCTCAAAGATGCCATTAACTGTGTGGATTAACATGGGATGCTTGAACAGTGGGATAGATCACTGGGAGAAATTAGGTATGTGGATATAGAATAGAGGTAGTCTGCTTGCCCAGCTGAGTGTACAAGTCAAGTGAAATACTGGGAATTATTCTTGATTTAGAACATAGCAGTTTGGGGAGTTATATTCTGTTGTGTTTTGTGTTAAAGTTGGAACTTATCTGAGAACAGTTTTCTGTCCTCATTTCACAGTATACTTCAATCAGTGATACTACTGCCAGCCCCCTGAATAAAATCCACTCTGGTAATGGGACTGTAACTTTTTTTAAGCAGTCCTTTTATTACCATTCAGTATCTTTCACCTTATGTTGCCTGTTCCCCAAATGGCATACCCCTTGTCCACTTAACACATAATAAAAGTGATACTCTGCAGCTGAACATTACCCACGGAAGGACAATGGCTTCACCATTAACAAGAAGTGGAAAGAATTTAACAACATTTTCTTAGTTTTGAGACGCTTTCTCTGGTAGTGTGACAGTATTGCAAATTGTACCATTTTAATGACCTTTCTGTCCTCTCTGAAGTTATTCATGGCTGCACTGACTGAGAGGACACAGATTTTTCTGTAATATCTTATATCTGTTTCACGTGACAACATGTACAGTATGTAGCCTGTTGTTGATCAGAGTATTATTACTGTTTAGATTTGTGATCATTCGTCGGGAGAAACTTATCCAGGAACATATGGCAAAGCTTAGAACTAATGTCCGACCTATAGATGTGGATGCAGAATGTCTGCGTTGGACACCTGTTATAGTTTCCAACTCAGTTGTCTCTGAAGATGAAGAAGAGGAGACAGAGGATGGGGAAAATGAAGAGCAACAACAGCAGAAAGAAAAGGATCCAGAGTCTAGTGTAAGAGTTAATCTGTTACTTCTGTGTGGCATACAGTTTACACTCGGTGCTTTTGCAGGCAATGCTACCAGGATTTCAAATGCCAAGCTTGGGCATTTGGCATAATCATAAAAAGCAATGCAGTCATGGTTAGTTTGTGTATCTTTATAGTTTCAGATTAGAAACTAAAAATAGGGAAAACATTGAGGCATAGTCTAGAGAAAGCTTAAAGACTGTCTCTGAAAAGAATAAAAAGGCTCTTTCTGCTCTTAATGATTTTTGCAGTATGTGTTGAGGCAGGGGTGTTAAAAAAACAACAACAAAAACCAAACAAAAAACCTGCCTCCCACTCTCAAGCAACCTGATCTGTTATCAGATTATTGACATGGATTTGGGTTTGAAGGACCCAGTATTTCTCTTAAGTGACAAATAGCATAGATGGAAATGAATCAACAAAAACTTTTAACATTTGTTACCAAAGGTTTTTGCTGTGTACTTTTGCAAAACCACTAATAGCTTTAGAATTACCGCCCACAGAGCAGTGAAGATTTCTGAAATGTAGGCTGCTGTCTTTGAAGGGTTGCACTCTCACATCTCAGGTGATGAGCACTGACAAGAATACTAAGAGGTAAATTAATGTGCTGTTACTGTATTTACATTAAACTAATTGTGCATTTTAATGCAAAAATAGCTTCAAGTTTGTCTCACTTTTTTCTTGAAAATTACACAAATACTGTGTTTGAATGTAGCAAGATGATGTTTGCATTCCAGCAGGCCACTGGATGGCTGCTGCTGACTGAAGTCACTTGTTGGGAAGCTAATTGAGGTACATTATCACCTGGGAGGAAAGGAGTAGCAGTTAGCACTACTAGAATCTTGTAAAGGTCAATTCTTTTCTTCTCAGATTCCTAAAAGTCATTCTTGTTAAACTTTTCTGACTTCTTGCTCAAAAGCTTGTGTGGAATCGAATGCTGGATAGATGTGCATGCTTAAATAGGAAGTGTAAAATCTATTTGTTTGTATTTAAATCAGATGGTAAAATCTGTGTCATGGGAGAAGAAGGAGCAAGAGCCTTACTCACCTACAGAGAGTGAAAAAAAGCCAGATATTGTTGCTCCAGCCAATTCTGCACGGCCAAACAAGCACATTTTTCCCCTGGATAGTCTTCCAGCAAACAGTCAGCCATCACGAAGAGGTCGATGGAACCGCAAGGGCAAAAAACTTCGGGAGCCGTTTTGTGAGAAGGAGCCAATATTGCCCATTGAGGACAAAACCGCAGTTCCCAGTGGGCGATGCAGTGAATGTGAGGAGAAATCGGCAGCCTCACGAGGCCGGTGCAGTGACTGTGAGGAGAAGTCAGCGGCCTTGCAAGGAAGATGTGATGAATGTGAGGAGAAGTCTCCAGCCCCAAGAGGCCGGTATGCTGAAGATGAGGAAAAAACTGCAGTTTCCCAGGGACAGTATGGCAAAGGTGAAAAATCTGCAATTCCCCGTCGGCGGTACAGCGAAGGTATGGAAAGGTGGAGAGGGCAGTTGAAAAAGAACACGGAGCCGCTGAAGTGTAGATTCCCGGAGGACTGCGACAGATTACCCCGCCGCTACAGTGATAGCGATAGGGCACTTCTGAGGTGTTTTAGTGAGAGTAGTGAAGAGGAAGATGATGAGCCTGTGAGTCCTCGATCAAACTCTCCACCTGTTCTCACCAAGCCAACATTAAAACGAAAGGTGTGTGCCTTATTTCTTGTTGTCTCTGACTATATCATGCAGTCTGTTTTGTCAGTATATTGGTGCTTTCTGAAGGATTGTGCAATTGGTAATACATGAGGTATGTATTAAGCGTACAGGTAGCACCTGCTTGGTGTTCCAGAACTCTGTCTGGAGGGTACTTTCTGCTACATTTTTGTAGTGGTGGCTTTTGTTGAATCAGAGGTAGGGGTTTTTTTAATTCTAACTTCTGCCTTGTACTTCTGATTTTTCCACCTTGGTTTTTAAAGATTTACTCAATCATGCAAAATAGAAACAGATATGGCCCTACTTTTAAAAGAAGCTTGCAAAACACAAATGCTATCTAAACAACTAAAATCACAGCATAAAGTCTTTGGAATGATTTAGCACAGAGATGTGAGTTCTGTTAACGTGACCAAGAAAAACCTCTCTTTGTGGGATGCTGCACTAAAAATCTCTTCTATATCATCTTTGCAGCTTATTCTAAACTATTCACATCTATTTTGTAGTATCTGAACTTTCAGCTGTTGTGGATGGGCTGTTAGCTTCAGCTGTTTAAATGTTTTATACTATTACACAAATGTCAGTCTAGCAATCTTCATGGAAGTTGGTCATCTTCTATTGTATTTGACATCTGTCTAATTGAAGGCAGGCGCTGGTCAGTATTTCTAGTGAAGTCTGTATTCCAGAAGGGAGCCCTTTAGTCCCACTGAGACTACTGAACTCTGCTGTTCATGTTTTCTATTTATCAGTGTTTTATTTCTACTGCACATGATAAAATGTCTTCTCCCACCTTCCACTTTCAGAAACCAATTCTTCATCGGAAGAGACGAGTCCGCAAGCGTAAGCACCACAACAGCAGTGTTGTCACTGAAACAATCTCGGAGACCACAGAAGTGCTAGATGAACCATTTGAGGACTCGGACTCTGAACGACCAATGCCCCGATTAGAGCCTACATTTGAGATTGAGGAGGAGGAAGAGGAGGAGGAGGATGAAGAGGAGGAGAATGAACTTTTGCCCAGTGGATACTTTCGGCACTTAGCCCCACCAGACACACTCAGGCATAGACCCTCTTCTAAGAGGAAGTCCAAAGATGAGGAGGAGTCTGATGACACTAATGGTATGTTTGGTGGTATGCTGTTGAAAGTTTGATATAGATAGTGTGTCAGTGGGTGTCAGATGGTACCAGCTCATGACGGAACAAGCTGCTTACCTTGTCTTGTAACTTCTAGCCAAAATGTAAGGTTAGGCATAACTTACCAGTCAAACCAGCTTCAAACATTCCCAAGTCTTATGAAAATATGGTGCATGCTTTTAACAGTCTTATTAGCAATGACCTGATCACAGGGTGTCCTTTTTATTCAGCTTTCCTAGGGGAATTGGTATCTGTGATTGTGGAAAAACCTATGCAGCAGGATCGCTTACAGAAACAAAACAGAAATGGAGAGCCCTCAGTTTTCTGTAACAAAGAGAAGTAATGAATTGTCTCTTTTGGGATCTAGTTCTTCATCACATTGCATGTCCTGCCTCTCAGCTTTTCATATGTCCTTAAAGTTCTCTGAATCTTCAGTTCATAAAATAAAATCATTTGGTTGGAACTGATTACTTAGAGTGTACTGACAATTCAAAAAAACCCATCTGGCATTAGATGCTTCGTTAGTAATCTTCATTATGGCTGTTAAATGTCCTGTTCTCTTGATTGTCTACAATAGTGCAAGGCACTCAGCCAAACAAAAACGAAGAACTGGGTGAAGGAGAAGTATGGTGCCATTATCCCACAATAAAAAAATAGTTACTGGAACAAACCCATTAATTTATGGCTTTCAACTAGCCTGTGGTTAACAGAGAAGAATTTTTCTTTAAAAGTTCTTAAATACTGAAAACATCAGTATGATTATAGCTATGTATGCAATCCATTTAGCATTAGTTACCCTTAAATCCTTATAGCAGCATATAACTATGTAAATTTAGTGCAAACACGTGTTGGTGCAGCATTAAGTTTGCTTAGTGGGAATGTACGCACAGTCGGCTTATACCATTGTTTTATTAATTCTATTGTGATCAGATTAGTGATGAAATACGTTTTTGTGATACTCCAGCACCATTAATAAGACTATGTAGTTGGGAGAAGACCTGTTAAATAAGTGGTTTTCAGTCTTCTTCATTTGTGCTCTTCTGAATGTTTGCTGGTGGAGATGCAGATCCCCTTAGAGATTCCACACACATACATTGCTTTATGAAATACATCAGTGATTTTTAACCATCTTTTGCACACTACATATAGTCCATAGAGTGCCCAGGGATCAAAAGCGGTATTTGGAAAGCCACTGTTTTAACTCACACCCGTTATATACTACAATGATCTGTTTCTTGTTCACCTACTTTATAAATACTTTACTTCCTTACTTGCCACTTGTAATTTAGTGCTTTCTGTTCCCTTGTGTCACTTCCATTGCTTCCCCCGCCCCCCCCGAACTTCTGCGAATTTGTCAGAACTTCTGAAGGAATAAAGTAGTAAGCACACTATTTTAGGGTATTGCTGCTCCTGACGTCAAATGGTATCTATTGGCTGCTTATGCCTTTAATGTGGGTGCCTTCGCATGTAAGTAGTAAAACTGTAATTGTCTTAAAGAAAATACAATGTACTTTCAATTACCTAAACATGTTAGCCCACAGGGATAAGCAATCATCATAAACAGCTAGCCTTTTTTAATCAAAAATTAAATGGGGTGGAGGGGGGCAGCACTGCCTTATTACAATTCAGAAATACAGTATTGCAGTTATTAGTATTTGGTTCAGATTTAGACTGTTTTAATTATAACTATGTTAGGAATGTTTATAGGAAGCTTAGATTTTTTTGGAAGTTTTCCCATCACTACAGAAACCTGCTTGTCATTTCTTTTTTTTAAACTTTCTGACTAAGGGTGGGTTTGGTTAGATTTTTCCCTGAGAACTTAATCTCTAGATGAGGCAATGCATTGAAAGTGTTTTATGATTTCCCTGAAATGTAACATTGCAATCTCTTAAACTTGGTCTCTGATGAGAATTTGAATTGGTTCTGATTACTGTCAGGGCTACATTGACAATGGACAGTGTGGTGTGGTGATTTGAGACCAGGATTTTTTGTTAAGGGTTAGGCATACTGGAAGACAGAGTGTGTTCTGTGGTGTAGAAAACAAATAAAGCTTGTCTCTCTATATTCTACCAATTCTGTGTAACTTGATTAGTGTGGTATGGGGGCAGATAGAGCTCTGTAATAGGCTGGGCTGTATTATTTTGCTTTCCCTAGTTCTACCTGTAAGTTTTACTGTGAATGTGAATATTGTAAGGATCTTCTGTTCAAGCTTGCATGCACACTGACGATTAACTAAGTGCAACTGAATGAGCACATACGTATGTTTCTCAGTATCCTAAAAAATTGTGCACATGAAATCTTGAGGGGTCATCAAATCCATATTCTTTTGCGGAGACTGTGTCAAGTGCATATGGTAAAATCATAGAACTGCAGTCTCTTGAGGTTGGAAAGGACCTCTGGAGGTCATCTTGTCCAGCCCCACTGCTTAAGCAAGGCCACTAAGAGCCAGTTGCTCAGGACCATGTCTAGATGGCTTTTGAACATCTCCAAGGAGGCAGACTCCACAGCCTCTCTGGGCAGCCTGTTTCAGTGCTCAGTCACAGTAAAGAAGTGTTTCCTGACACTGTGTTTCAGTTTATACCCATTACTTCTGGTCCTGGCACTGGGCACCCCTGAAAAGAGCCTGGCTCCATCTTCTTGACACCCTCCCTTAAGATACTTGTACACATTGATAAGATTCCCCCTCTGAGCCTTCTCTTCTCTAGTCCCAGGTCTCTGAGCCTTTCCTCATCAGAGAGATGCTCCAGTCTCTTAGGCATGTTAGTGGCCCTTTGCTGGGCTGTCTCCAGAGTAGCTCCGTGTCTGTCTTGTACTGGGGAGCCCAGACTGCACACCTTTAATACTACATTATTATAAGGGGAGCCTGCCATCATAAGATTATTTACTTTTTTTTTTATGTTCCTAAAAATATTAAATCCATGACAGTACAGATAAAAGCAAAGGATCTTTACCTAAGAGATGGCAAATCTAACCCTCTGTAGTAGGTAGGAAATGTGAAAGAAGGGGAAGAGAAATAGTGATTTTTATTTTTTTTTTAAAATTTTTTTTAGAGGTGGATTTTTTTTTCTTTAAGGGCTTAAGTGTTCATGCTTTAACAAATACTATGAAAGTAGTGTTTTCTTCTTCCTGCCCACTGATATGCTGACTGTGGCAGATCCTTTCCTTCCTTTATTCACATTCCAAATATTTGTTTTGTGGATGACTTCAAGGAGTTGTTCAGTTCTGAATTCAGTATTTGTTTTAAATTCATTTTTTAATACCCAGAATTTTTTCAGAATGCTTCTAGTGGGAGATATTTAGAGTAAATGCCTGTCAGCAAAGAGCAACAATAACTCAGCTGACTTATGATTAGGTTTTAAGAAGCATTTGTGAACTACTAGGAGCACGTTATTTAGTTTTACCTGTGTTGGACTTAATACAGCTCTTCTTGGGAAATTCATAGTGTGGAATCAATAACATTTTTTAAGATGGTAGAAAGGGCAGAAATGTGAATAAATGTGCTTTGAATATTGGGGGGAAATTGATCTTATATCCATATAGTGGGATGACCAACCTAATTACAAGCCCATCAGTGTGACATTCATCCTGATTTAAATAGTAGGATGACTGGCTTATTACTCAGTAGAAAGTCCAGTTATTTGCTCAATACAAATGAACACTGGTATATGAAAAATGTATTTGTCAATGATATATTTTTAGAAGACTACAGCTTGGTTAATAAGGGTAATTGATGTTACCTGCTTAGTGTTTTGAGAGGTATTTGACTTAAAACCATTTGCTTAAGCTGAAATGTTACAGGATCAAGCTAATACATATTAAATAAATCAAGCTGCAAACAAGGAGTAATTAAGCAGCTTTGTTATTAGTGGGGTGCAGAAGGTTGGACTAGATGATTGTTGTAGGTCCCTTTGTACAGAACTATTCTATTCTAAGGGAGATTGGCCTGGGTCGTGTGTCTGTTCTGCTATTTTATAGATAGATTAAAAAATAATGTAGAAGCTTACAGAAAAAGAGGGGGTTTAGTAAATGAATTGGAGGGCAATTCACTGAAAAGTCTGTAAGAGAGTATTTGAAGGCCATGTCCCCTAATTGGCATTGTTTTCTAGCACAAAACCAAAAAGATTCAGATGATCCTTAAATATATGAACAGGGGAATCTCGAGTGGAGTAGACACATTCTGTCATCTCTTTATTTATCTTTGGTGGAACTACTACTACAATCTTCACTCGGTTACTCACACTTGATAAGAGTATTGGTAAACTGGAATAGTTCAAAGAACAGTTGTGGGCTGATTGAGACACTAGAACAAATGTTCTATAACAATAGATTCAAAGAAAGCAGAGGTAAAAGAGTAACTTGATAAATTTACAAATTACTTAGCTGAGAAGTGTTACTTGGTAAGAGAGATTTTAGGCCTAACAGATAAAAGGAAAACTAATACAAAAGCGGATTAAGTAAATTCAGTGCCTGAAGACAGAAATTCAGATGGTAAAGTGTGAATAGCAACTACTGTCAATGATTAACTGTTGCAGTAGTTAACCAACAGTTGTGTAAAATGTCACTGACTATCCTAATTGACAGGTTCAAAACAAATTAATTCAGGGAATGCCTTACAGTACTTGTAAGTTTCGTAAGTCAGTAAATTATCACATTCCTTTCTGGCTGCATAAGCTCTGAACCTTGGAAAGTCACTGAAATGTAAAACTTGCTTCATCAAATGAAAGTTAGATGAG
>VYZV01021773.1:47095-114833 GCA_013401275.1 Pandion haliaetus | reverse complement strand
AAAAAAGAAAACAGGTTTGTGTGGGCTAACTCGATGATAACCACATTTAGGAGCCATAAACAAGGTGACCTCTTTTTTAGAATCTTGGCATACAAACTATCAAATCCTACCATTAAAGAATGACTAAATAGGGGAGGGGTTTGGGGTTTTTTTGGTTGGTTGGTTGGTTGGTTTGGTTTGGGGTTTTTTTTGAGAGAGAGCGAGCTGCCAAGCTAGAACAGGGTTGAAATCAGACTGTCTTGAAGTGCAGGAAACTTTAGTACCTTACAGCATGTTGTGACCTGCTGCTGCTGGAGGCTCTGCATTGCCACAGCCAGATATCATACTGTGGACGTGGTGAGAGTTGTTCCATTCAGCGCTGTCAGGTTTGCTCTAAATTAGTTGACATGTGGACCAAAATGTCTGTTACCAACTCTCAATATGCAGGGAAGAGTTTGAATGCAACCCACAGCAACATACAAACTACTGCCTGGGAGAGTAGTGTTGTGGTTTTGAAAAAGGCTAACTGAAAGGACAGTGATCTTGAAGGGGTCTGACAGTTCTGGAAGCTCATCAGTGAGATAATTAAGAAAATGCTAAAAAGAACAGAACTGTCTTAATTAGTTTCCCAACTCAGGGAGAGAGCGCCTTGCTGAGATCCTTCTCTGCAGTAATAGAGGAACGCAGACAGACTGAGGCAGACTAAGTTTACAGCAGCTAAGGTGGGGCCTGCAGCATCTTATATCTTCACAGCTTGTCAGCTAGAATAATTTACCTAAAAATAGCTGCCTGAAGTTGAGCTTTGAATGTAAAATCCTTTTGCCCCAAACACAGAGAATCTTAGCAACTTCACCTAACATTGATCTTCACCTAGAGCAGAGCAGGACTCCAGCTACATGTTTAATCTGAAACAGCTGCAGTACCTTGCAGACAGAGTCAGGAATTTGTTTCTGTGCTTCCTTCCCTATAGGAGGTTCTGTTGTGGAGGACAGTGTTGTATGTGGAATTGGCACATAATAACCTTGTTAATTTTGTGTGATTATTTTCCTAAGGGTTCCCCTGTCAGTATCTGTTTGTTCTCCCTTGCCAAATACTTTACCCTGTGAACTCTCTGAAACAGGGACTCTTGTCAGTTTGTTCGTCATTTGTGTCACATGGTAGAATCCCGGTCTGTGATTGAGGTACCAGAGAGTTATCATAGTACAAATAATCAGTTTTCAAGGAAAAAGTGATAAATATGGTGCTCTGTGCCAAATAATTAAATAAGGTTCCTGAAAAATTTCTTTTCTGCTAACATGTTGGCTAGTATAGGCACATGGTACCTTCAGCTAAAGGAGGAAGTCTGTTTACTGAAATTCTGTCATCCTCTGTTTCCCCATTTTATCCAATAGGAACAAGCAGCAACAAGATATGACACATCTACTGTTCCAGATATTTCCCAAACAACTTCTCCAAAGAAGAGAAAAATCACTGTTGGACAAAAAAANGTGAGGAACATGAGCTTCTCTTCGTGTACAGCAGGTCCCTTTCTACCAACCATACACCTACAGCACACAGAAGCTTGATATCAATCATAGGCCAAATGCTTCAAAACTTAGAACATCATGAGTGTAAGCCCCTGCACAGGACAGTTTTATGTGTACAGCAGAGACACCTAACTCCAGTTAACTCAGACTTTTAAATCATGCTGTCAAAATTCAAGACAGACGTTTCAAAACCAACCACCACTGACTCCAAAGACCATTTAGTAGGCATGCCACTCCCCCTCAAGCTAGAGAGCTAAATATAACCAAACGCTAGCAGCTAGGGTTGTACCAGGACAATAGCTCTGGACCTAGAGTTCAATAGGGATGAAATCCTCCCTGGTATCTTGAAGGGAAAGGGAAAAGGGTGTCACATGGGAGGAATTGCATTGTTACTGGACAGCAGATTTCCTTCAGTCAATTCTTCTGGGAGGAGCTATTCTCCAGAACCAGCAGCAGGTTCCACTTGCTTTGTGTTCCCTTCTGATAAAAGTCTTTTACAGTCTGAAGTAGGCAAGATTGCAGTTGCTTTAGGAGTGTCCTTGTCCTCCTTTGGTTTGTATTAGTGAGCATGCTCTTGAGACCAAAGCAAATCACAGAATTTGGTCCTCAGAAAGTGATCAGAACTGCCTGGGCATATACAGCAAGAGGTCAACAGGTGATGCTTGAAAGACTGGGGACAAAGGAAAACTGAAAAAACGGTGTCTTTAGAAGCCATCACAGACACCCTTGATCATCTCTATCTATCCAGCTGTGAGACAGGCACCTTGATCTGCTAGGAAACATGACCACTATCCTCAAGAACCTTCATCACAAATACTGCATAGAGCTCAGTAAGTCCAAGCAGCAAATGTTGGTGCAGAAGGAAGGTAGAAAGAGAATTGTGATGTAATGGGGTAGCACTCTGGAGGCTCTGACAGTGTATGTACAGCTGCAGATCACTGTGCTATAGTCAGCGTCTGAAGAATACAATATTACTCTGGATAAGATGGTGAGGAAAATGATTTTGAACAGGGAAATATTTCTGGCCTTGGAAAAGCATAGCTATCCCTCTCAGCTGCACTGGTAAAAGCAATTCATCTGCTCAAGTGCACACTCCTTTTCTTGAGATGGTAGACGATGCTTTCAGTGTCCTGCAGGGTGTACCTAAAGGGTATTAGAACATCCCTCTGACTTACAAATGGAGTCTGAACCTGGGGCTGTCTGGAGTCTTGCTAGATAATTCTCTGCTCTGCTTTGTGGGCAGGCAGGGACTAGGGGTATTTTGCAATTCATGTGTCTAGTGGCTTTCCAGTCATGATCAGTCATTCAGTAATGCACAGGGCAACAGGGAGGGGTTTTGGGGATAAACGCTATGGCCAGGAACAGTCTTTTGAAAAGTTCTTTGCATCTCACCTTTCCTTTAGCATTCCTTCCCAGCATTTTAATCAAGCTTTGCTTTAAGGGCCTCCAGAGAAGGAGGCTGGGCCCAAACCATGATGTTCAATAGTCTGTGATGGACCTATCCTTCCTAAATTTATCTAACTCATGTATGGCTTGGTGTTCACAGCATCCCATAGCAGTGAATTCCACAGTTCATTTTTATGTTGAGTAGAAAGAATATGGCTTTTTTTTTTTTTAAAGTTATTTTAAATATGCTGCCTCTGATTCCTCTTTTGTGTGAAATAATGAATATTTTTTTAAGTTTGTGTGTTATCTGTACCAGTCACAGTTTTCTATGCTCCTTTATCACCTTTCTTCCAGTCTGGAGATTCTGTGCTAGTATGTGCTGTCCTTTTGTGTATCACAGAATTGCAGAATGAGTGAGGTTGGAGAGAACCTCTGGAAGTTATCTGGTCCAACCCCTTGCTCAAGCAGGTCACCTAAAGCGAAGTACAGACAATCCTGGTACAATTCTGTGGTGCTTGGCAGAGCTGCCTCCTAAACTGTCTGCCTGCCAGTACTTGAGAGGTTCCTTCCAGCCTTGCTATAAGCATTTCAAGTCTCTTCATAGAATCGTTAGCATCTTTTCCCTATTTTTATTTGAATGAGTGCTTTATTCTGTATTAAACAGAATGGCAGCTGAGCATCCAAAGAAAGATGTCTGGAGGCATTATCAGGTGTAAGCCTGCAGGCAAAGGTGAAGAACATTAGGATAGCTATGCCTAAGCATATCCAGGCCCCAAGAATGGCCACTCAACTAGTTATTAGAGTCTGCACTTGCAGAATAGCCTGCCCACAGTGTGAGGCCTTCTTTGACTTGGCAGCTAATTACACCTATGTTAATGGGACTTGCACCTTCTCTGAGAAAGATGCCTCCCTTATGATTACTCCAGGCACTTGCATGTATATCTCGGAGTTCTCCTGAACCCTACTAAGTTCTGAGCTGTGACGGTAGCTTGTAATAGTATGTCCCAGGCCTGTTTTGTTAATAATAACTTCTCAGACGGCTTTTAGAATTCTACCCTCTGAGTTCATTAAATGTCCCTATTCTTTAATGCTGCTGCTTCTTTTGAGCAAAGCAGTCCTTTGTTTGAAGCATGTGGCAACACTGCCTAAAGCTGCCTGGATCAGGAAAAGAGAAATAGACAACTGAGGTCTCACACATTCTCCTTCACATGTTTCTCACTGTGTGGAAAAAGAAAGAACACAGTACCTGATGCACAAGCCAGCAAATGGGTTAGCAGGTTAAAAGCAGCAGTGACAAAATAAAAAGCTTTCCAAGAGACTCCTAGGCTCAACAAACAGGTTGAGGTGAGGGTTCTTCGCTCTTCTGCTGCATGGTCCTTCCTTGGTCACCAAAAGAGTCATGCTCCTGCCAGCATCTTCTCCATCCCACTTCCTTGAATGGACAGTGCTGCTAGCAGGTGTGGGAGCAGGGCTGGCCTTTCCCTCATGTGCTGCCCAGAGCTGGTGACAGTGGCTGCCCTGCTCCTCATTCCCAGAGCAAACTTAGGAATTTTCCTTTTTAGCAGCTGAGAGGCATCTCCTCAGAGCTAGGCAGTGTCCTCTGCATCCGTGAACACGCATAGGCTGACTTGCCTCAGCATGTCATTCATCAATCCCAGGTTATTTGCCAGTGAATGAAAAATTTAAGACAAGCAGCATAGAAAGAAAGCTTGAGTTTCACTGTTCTGACACCAGAAGCTGGAGCCACTACTTCTGCTGAGTCTCTAGAGTCCATTTCTCTCCTTGATCAAGCATGAGACCCTCAGCTCATACTGCCAGCCCAATGACAATGTGCTGTTGACTCATGAGTGTTAGTGTTAAGGCTTGCACTGCTGTGCAGACTGCATGCTAGGACACTTGCTCTTACACCCTGGGGTCAGGGCTCATGCCACGGCTGGTGTGTGCTATAACTGTGCATGCTGCCTGCCAGCCTCAGGTTGTAGGATGATTCAGTACTGGTGCTAGTGCCTGGGTTCATGCTGTAGCTGCTGAGCATCCCCTGATGTCTGTCCTACTGCACAAACATCAGATTTGTGCTATGTTAATTTGTGGTCAATTCTTGTCCAGCGTTAGTGCCAGGGCTCTCAGTGATATTTGTAACTAGCTTTCAACTGAACCAAGCTAAGGTGACTTCCTGCTCCTGAAACCGCAGTGATGCATTGCAGAATTGCTCTGCAGTCATTGCAACCCTCCAGATCACTGCTTTGATCTCACAGGGAGCAGTACTGTAAAGTGTAGGCTGAAGAATGTAGTTCAACCAAGCAGATACCAAGCTAGGACCATTGCTCTCCACGTGGTCTTGTTGGAGAGAATCTGGCTGCTCAGTGATTGCAGGAGCAAGCTGTGTGTGGGCAGCCAGGGCCTG
Source organism: Pandion haliaetus (assembly GCA_013401275.1). Classification (NCBI taxonomy): domain Eukaryota; kingdom Metazoa; phylum Chordata; class Aves; order Accipitriformes; family Pandionidae; genus Pandion; species Pandion haliaetus. The sequence continues at coordinate 109,538 of VYZV01021773.1, read as the reverse complement.
CTGTGTAAACAGGGCTGGAGTGAGGGAGAACTCAGCTAACTCGTGTGGTTCTCCCTGCAGCGAGACCTACGTAGACAGCAGTGGCTGCAGCAATCTTGTGCTCACGCTCTCTTGTGTTTTCAAGTGTTCATGGGAAGCAGGCACAGTTGTTGCAGAAACAGTGTCAAATCTGATCTCTGAGTGCTCTGAAGAGTTGAATCAATACAGGATTAACTTCCTCCCTTTTTTCTTCTGCAGAAGCCTCTTGAATCATTCCGTGCAGCATCTTTCTCCTGTACCTGTTGCTAGTTGCTGTCATATCCAGAGGTTTCTTAGTGTTGTTCTACCACCTTCTGATACCAGCAAGCTGAATGGGTAATTTTTGCAATAGGCCAGAGCTGTGCAGATCACAGATGATCTCTGCCTCAGGCTTGGGAAAAATACCGTGCCTGCTCCACAAAGCTCTGATGATGGTTCTCACTGATAAAGACCACATCTAGTCCTCACTGGTAAAGACCAATCTAAAGATTGTGTTGTTGGTCCTCAAGCTGTCTGACTTTTGCCTGAAGTAGAGAGTAAAGCCAGTGTACAGGGGAAGCAAAAGAAGGCGAATAATGTTTCTGAGCCTGTGTGGAGGGAACGGGGGAGAGAGTGTGTGCCCCTTCCCGGTTTGCCTGGGATCGTGTGTGGCAGGATCATTCACCAGCTTTGGAGAATTGCCGCAGGTACTGATAAGAATTCTCCTTAAGATACAAGAATGATTCCATGGTAAGAAGGTTTTCGGATGGGCAGTTGGCTCTTCACCTTGCGGGTTCCATCCAACCCAAAGCTTCTCGGCTTTTCTCTGCAAGCATTAAGGCTTTGAAGCCATTTTTGAAAAAACTTGTATTTTCAGATTTTAGAAGGGCTTTTGAGAAATGTATGAAAAAATGTGTAACTTCTGGTAAACCTAGGAGAGATAGCAAGGTCCCAGTGCCTTCCCTGCCCTCGCTGACCCCATCTCTGTTTCCTGATTGCAGCTTTATGTAGTCAGTGGCAAACATGGGGCATCCACAAAGACTGCTGCAGGAAAACAGTAGGTAGGATGTAAGGGGATCCGCAGTGAATCGGCTCTGCTAACTACCTGGTTGACTATGATGGAGTTCAGCCTGTGGGCTGTAACGTCAAGACAGAATCCTGAATTCAGAACCGAGGAGGTCATGAAAACATTCTTGTTCCTTCTGTGAGACTGGATCTCCTTCTTTCTGTGTGTGCACTGAGGGGGAACCAGGTTTTCAGACAGTTTTGGGAAGGTGCTTTTCTGTTTTGTCCCCTGGACTTGCAAAAACACGACTCCACTCTCTCCCGTGTCTTTTTCCCCATATCCTGGTTCTCCCTTGATGACTACTGCTCTTGTCCTGTGCTCACTCTGTTCTGGCTTATAAGGAGTTAAGAGGTAGGCTCTGTCTGTAGGAGGAGGCGGTGTCTTGCAGGCATGCAGGCAAAGACTGAGTGTACTGCCACTGCCTGATGCCATTTAGCTGTGTCTATAGCAGATGCTTTGTTGACATCAGGAAAAAAAAAAAAGGGATGCCTATACCAAAGTCTGGAGTGTAGCACAGCTTTTCCTTGAGTGCCAGTGTGCAGACCCTGCCACATAGCAGGGCTGGGTTTCTGAAGTCTGACCCAGCTTAAGTCTTGGAACCTGGAAGGCAGGACTCAGGTTAGGGATGAGATGTAAAGTCACAGCAGTGCCTCGCTACAGCCTTCCTAGCCATGCTCAGAACTCAGTGTGCCCCGCAGCGCTGAAAGGTTGGTGCTCAAACACTAGGGAGTACATGTGGTGGGAACTGATGCTGTTATATATAGCAGAACTTGGTTTCAATCCCAAGTTCCCTGTTTTGAAAAATTAGGAAAACCCTCAGAAAGAATTCTAAACTAGCAAAGAGCTGGTTTAAGATACAAAGTCAAACATGCAGAAGTGAGGAGCTGTCAGCATATTACGGTTAGTTGTGACAAGCGTTTTGCCTCCTGTGTGCATATTGTTGACCACAGGTAATTTTTTTGCGTTTGGCCTCTGCCTCATTTGGCCTGCAAAGTGCTCATGTGGAAGAGGTGCAATTAGGGTGACTAGTGCAGCTGTGCTCCTGGCACCTCCTATCTGTGGAGCCTTTCACTATGCAGCTTCTATTTAATTTTGTAATTTTTTTTTGCATGGGCGTTCATAGGATGTTGCTATATAAAGATGTGCAGCTGTATCGAGACTTGAGTATTATTTATCCGTATGGGTACAGTACACAGAACTAAAGCTGTCCTTAGAAAAGGCTTGTAAAATTTGATGATTTCCTATTCTTCATATTTTATTAGGACCTTCTCTATATTCTCAGTCATCATATTCTTTAAAAACTCTATGATATGCCAGTCTCTCTCCTGTTTTTAGCACCTTCCTTGGTCTGTGGGTGAAGCAACAGAAGGGGAGGAACTTCAAAGGGGAAAGAAATGCAGGAAAACTTACACGGACAGAAAAGTGACCTGTAGTGTCTGTGCAGTTAAGTCTGCATCTCAGCTTCTTGCCAGTCTAAATAACCAGTAAGTGACTGTCAAGTAATTGCTGAGAAATGGACATTCATCCCTGCTTGACCATCTTTTGACACAAAAGGGACTGTCTAGAAATTCTGTCTAGAATTGGGGGGACTGTGCCAGAAAAGTGCAGTGTGTGCAGGGCTTCCACCTGGGCAGATAATTCTCCCAGTGCTTTGCCCATGTGTGTGCGCACAGGGGACAGTTTTTCTGAGGGACAAGAACTGAGCTGATAAAGGCAGGGCTGCTCAGAAGTGCCTGAATAGTAAAGCACACTTTGCTCCAGGTCATGTTATGGTCACCACCAAAGAGTCCACCGCAGTTCTATCCTGGCCCCCTCACACACTGGTGCTGTGTGCAGGAACCAGTTACACCTCCAGGCCTGACCCCTGGCTTCCAACATGGAATTGTTTGTGCTTTTGGAAGGCAGCTGCAGGTGAAATGTATGGATGTGTATGGAGAAGGGGTGCCTGACTCTCCAGGAGCCTTGACTGGGGATCCTCGGGGAGGCCTTGAGCTCTGGTGATGTCTGGATGAGCAGTAGCTGGTGGCTCTGGTTTACTTTTCTGGTTCTGTGTAGTCAAAAAGCAGACTGAGCCCTTGGTTTCTGTCTCCCATTCACAGCCAAGATCCCTCCCCTCCCCTTGCTGCTTGCTCAGTGGAGAGATGTGAGGAGGAAAGGATGCTGTTAAGCTGCACTTTGCTCCAGTACTCGGCACATCCTTTGCAGTATCGGCTATTTTCTGAGCAGAGATGATGCCTGCCTCCTAACCGATGCAGCGATTCCCTATTGCTCCCCTTGAAAGGAGCTGGAATCATAACCCAGAGAGTGAGCGAGTGATGCGGCTGCTGCACAGAGAGTGACTGAGAGGAAGAAAATTGGAGAGACTGGAATATGTGCCTGCCTCAGCAGCACTGCAGTGGTAAAGCCACTGACTGACTACATGCAGGTTACTGTTCTTTATGCATTGCTACAGAGAACCCAGAAGTCAGGATGAAATGCATCAGCCTCCTTTTTCACTGCTTCTCTATTGTCATCATGCATTAATTGCTGAGAGTTATTTTCCTTCCTGTGGCTGACTGGCTGCATCTCTTCTCGTACTGCAGGAGAGACAGTGAGGGACAGAGCACAGCACCAGCCTGGTGTCCTGTCCCACAAGGAGGATTCTACATAATGTGCCAGTGCAGTCAGGGGCTGCTGCAAAGGTGCACAGAACCTCTGGAACAGCTGGATTTAGGATTATTAATGCTTTATAAAGGTGTCCCAGACTCCATCTAGCAATTAGCTGGAGACATCGGCTGCCCTTTGGGGCTTGCTGACTGCTTTCTATTTTCCTCTCATTACTCGTTTCACACTCATTTGGGTCGACAGCATTTGAGCTAGGGGAAGGGACTTTCTTGGCCAGGAATTGGAGGGTGCTGTGTGCAAAGTGCAGGTGTGAGCTCTGGAGGGAACTGCAGTCTGACCGGCCATGGCTCAAGCAGCTAAGCAGCTGAAGAAAATCAAAGATATTGAGGCTCAGGCTCTGCAGGAGCAGAAGGAGAAGGAAGAATCTAATCGCAAGCGCAGGAACCGCTCTCGGGACCGGAAGAAAAAGGTCAGTGGCACTGGGGCAAGCAGCCCTATATCCAGATACCTGTGCTCGTGGCAGTGAGTGCTATTTGTGTTTGGGGAGGGGGGAGATGACAGAGGGTCAGTCTGGTCCCTGTACAAATCTATGTACGGTCAGCACAAGAAACAGTCTGCCAAACAGAGGACAACTTTTGGGGCCAGGAATCTGCTGTTTGCCCTGACAGCTTAGGGAGGGGAGGTAAAAAAAAGCCAGGTGAAGGGAGAAAGGAAGCGAGGGGCTTGTCAAGGCAGCTAAAGAGACTCGCTCAGCTGATAACAGATTTGATCTCTAAGATAAAATTGCTGGCTTCTAGCTTCATGCAGTTCCCCAGAGTTGCTCTGTGTCTGCAGAGCAAAGGGGCAAGAGACCTCCACCCCTTTCTCTAGTGAAGGAGCAGTTTTGATGTCCGGTCCATGCCCTGCTTGATCTCTGCCAGAACACTGCAGCCAACGTACAGCGGGAGCAGACCACTAACAGAGAAAACAGTTTTGTGCAGGGGACTGTGAGCTCTGCTGCTGCTTAGGGCAGGCTGTATTTGTGAGCGGGACACGGGTCATCCCTCCCAGCAAAGGCATGTTACTTGCTGGCAGCAGGTGAGTGGGGGGTCAGGACCAAGAAGAACTGTCTTTCCCCTCTGCTGACACCAACATGCTGGAGCCTTGGGTCTGCCAGCTGTTCCAAGCTGTAGCTCCTCTCTGGAATGTCACTGCCAGTTTTTTCTTGCCACCACTCCAGGAACAGGCATGTTTCTAAGATAGCTTTGCTGCCCCTTGAAGACCTCTTGAACTGAATATTCTTCTCACTGCAGGGCCTGAGGGTGTATGTGCTATGCACCAATGCAGAGAGGCAGTGAGGAGAGAGGTGAAACCAAGGGTAATCAAGGATATATGTGAGAGGAAATTGCAATACAGGGAGGTCTTAGGTGGGCTTCTCCTCTGCCTTTAGCAAAAGACTTGGAGACTTCTGTGTGCCCCCTCTGAGCAACAGCTTCACAGCAGAGCTCTACTGCTTGGAGCATCCTCATAGCTGCGCCCTAAGAGTCCTGAGAAGAGTCTTGCTCAGATGCTGGGGACAGACACCACTAACCAGCCCTCAGGCTTTTATTGTTCCTGCCACACTGCTGGACAACTGTCAGTTCAGGCTATCTGGGCTAGTCCTGGACACTGGAATTCCTAGATTTCATTCATCCCTGTTTCTGATGAAGGCTCACTCTGTGAGTCTTTGAGAAAACCATCCTCTTCCCTTCTGCCCCCCGCCCCGCCGAAAGCACAGTGTACATGTGTCTTGGTGATGGCTTGGGAGATCCAAAGATACCTGCAAAGTGTCTGACTTCCTCATGTGGCAGGTACTAGAGAGGGCACCTTCTCGTCAGCTCCTTGTGAGAGGCCCAAGTTGCACTTGCTGCCAAGACACACTGTGACGCAGGCGAGGGAGCTGGAGAAGCACCACTGAATACACCCAAAGGGGTCTGCTTCCCTGGGATGGGACAGACCTTACAGCGATCAACAAGCCTTTTGTAGTATGCTATTTGGGACTGTCACAGCATGGGGAGCACTGAGCAAGGTCTCCTTGCAGAAATCAGCAGGGCTCTGGCGTGCTGAGGAGGAGTTAATGCACTGGCAAGGGAGGCCTGCCTGCCTCGGTGACTACGGTCAGGGTGGGCAGAGCCCCTGTTCACCCTCCTGTTCCTCTTGGGACCAAAGCTGGGTGTAAGGATGTTTGCTTTTCTTAATGCCAGGCCATCTGGCCAGGGCAGCCCAGGAGGGGTCTGTGTCTGCAGAGAGCGGCTAATTAGGGGGAGATCAGTGGACACGCTCAGAACAGAGGTGAAGTCTGCAGACCGCAGCTAGGAAGTTGGATGTGGGGGCTTTCAGCTGCCGCGCTGCCGTGTCAAATGCTGCCTTATTCAATGATAACCGCTAACTGCATGCAGGCCCAAGGCTTTTCCCTGCAGGGCCTCTTTTACTCGAGGCTGACAGAGCAGCTTGTCTCTTACGTTGCCAGAGAGCTGTAAAGGGGTTCTGGTGTGAAGAACCACCAAACCAGGAGATTTTGCTATTGGGCAAACTCTCTCTTCTTATTCCCTGCCCCCAAAGCCCGAGTGTCTCTAGTGGTAGTGGTTTATTGTACGAGTCTCCTTGGGGCCAAGCTGAGGGCTACCAGAAAGTGTTGGAGTTTCTCATTCTGTTCTGCTGCAGCAGTTGTGGGGGTTTAACCTGTGTTAGCCTGGGTGTTTGTTAGTGTGCTGTCAGCCTGCATGGGACTTGTGTCATGGCTATGCAAAAGGCCTCTCTTTTGAAAGGCTCCTGCACTGGCCACTGGAATGGACTGAAACCACTGTTGTGTCACGGGGTCCTTCTGCTCCTCCACCTGGGCTTGCCTGTTGTCTCTTGCGTCGTATACAGATACGGGCTCTTGGGCTCTTTCAGGAACAGGCTGTTTATTTGCTCTGCGTTTGTACAGTGCAGTGTATCAGTGTCTTGATTTATGACTGAGCCCACCCACCATGCACTGCTGCAATGCAAGCTATTAGTACAGGAGCAACCTATGATCCAAGGAAGTGCTAGCATGGCACAAAGCAGTGGAGGTGGCCAGACGCAGGGGGCCAGAACAGCCCCAGAACAAGTTTCTTCTCATCTCATGCGAGCTGATGTTATGTCTTGGGGCATAAGAGCTTTGTATCCGTTAGTGTTTATAGCCATTTTTGCGTGGTTTTGTGTTGTTTGCACAGTTGAATCCTGCAAGAACCTTGTGTCCTGTGATACCTGGAGGCAGTGAGTTCTGCTATTTCATGCTGTGTTGCCCCAAACCCTTCTCCTTGGACTGTGATTATATTTGTAGTTTTTTAGTTTCCATGGCAATTTCTTGGCTTTTGTATTAAGTGCATGTAATTAGAACCTGATTGACCTTGTACTGTCCGTTTTCGTATTGTGTGCCTCTCATTTGTCTCTCAGCACAGGGACAGTCCAGGTGTATAACCTTGTTGCTCCTCCAGTATTTCCTGCCCCCAACCTTTGTAACTCAGATGATGAGAGTTGATGTTTCATTTGACAGGGGCTGCATCAAGGATTTAAGGAATGGTATCTTGTCACTCACTCACCCTTGCTCTCTGTGCAGCCTAGCCACCCTTGTGTTTTGGGCCGAGCTGTCCATTAAACAGCCAGACATGTCCTGAAGATGGGTTCCTGCTCTGTGGGCTCTGCAGCATGGCTGGAGGTTGCCTCAGTCTGAGGATGACCCTAGGGAGCAAGCTTTCAATAGTCATGCCCATTCCCACATTTAGTCTAAGTGCTGAATTGCGAGGAATTACAAAGTCTAGCATAATGTGTTGGTGACTTTTCAGGGTGCCATGCAGACAGGCAGGTGTGGCAGAGAGCAGCCCTTGAGCAAAGGAGAGTGTGAATTGAATAATACAAGTTCATTGCCATTAGAGAATTTGCCAAGTGTCATCTGGGTTGGCTTCCTGCTATTCCTGCCGCAGTATCCTAGCCTCAAATCTCTCATTTTGCTTAGATGGCCAGTTCACAGGGGACCAGAGCCACCCAGATACGGCTGCTGGGCTGCATGTGGGGTCTCTGATGTGGCCAGCTGCACGGACAGGGAAGTGGTGATGGACAGTAGCAATAGCTGTGCTTTGGATGCAGCTATCTGTCCTTTTTTTTGTGGTTCTGGGAAGTGGTGATAGTCAAAAATGCTTCCTTCATTTCACTGCAGGTGTGCTGTGGTCAGGCTACCTCAAGAGGCAGAAAGCCCTCACTTGGAAGTCACGCGCTTGAAAGACACAGTCCTGCCTTCTGCAGGATTAGTGGGGAGCAGCGCAACTCATTGTGAGAATGTGATGTTTTGATGCAATTTGTGAGGCAGGTCTGTAACTTGTTACGTGAACACACTGTTATCGAGTCCTTTTTGAGTCGCATGTGGCTTGTTGTTGTGGTTATATATGAAAGGTAGAAAATGGACCAAATCCCTTTCCAGGAATTCTGGAAGCATTAGCAAAATTCACCAAGTGGGTTGTTAGAAAGGGCCCAAAACGTCTAACCCCCAAATTGGGGCCCAGAGTACTTGGCTTGCCCTTTGTTTCAAACATGCATCTACAAGCGACTTGCATCTGTACCAAGTGCCCCCAAGATACATTGCTAGTGCCTGCAGTGCCTTGCAGCCTGACAAGCTTTGACTGAGACGAATAAATAAAAAGTTAATACTTTTATGAAAATCATTCTTCCTATTGAAGCATACTTATTCTGGTACCAAATTCAGCCAAATATCCAGTCAAGCATGAAGAGGGGCAGAGACCTTCATCTGAGGAGTACGAAGAGGCAGATACCAGCTGTGCTCCTCATTTGGCAAGTGGGCATGTGGGATTCGTGGAGCAGGAAGTTGGAACCTCTAAAACATCTATGACGAGTGTTATGCAGCAAATAAGACTAATAGCACTTCAGTAACAGCAGCAATGCTAATAATGTCCAAAGAACTCCTCAAGTGCACATGTGAGAGCACGTGCAGTCTGTCTGCAGCGTAACTGTGGCCACTGGATTAAATAACAATCTAACCAAAAGCTCAGAAGGAAATTCCTATGATAATTGCTATCAGTGTTTAAATGACAAATTATTAGTATGAAAGATGTGATACATCCTCTCAGTACATTCTGAGTAAGTTTTGCTTGGACATCTAAAGAATAGAGGATGTGGCTGCCTGAATTTACCACTTTTTTTTTCCGTCTTTTTTTTGGGTGGGGGCGTGGGTAATGAAGAACAAACTGCTTTTCTCTTTCCACTCCTGTCTAGTTTCTTTGTCTTGCAAGTGTCCAAGGGTGAGACAGTCTCTTGTTATGGATTTGGAGAGCATCTCACATGATGCAGTCTTGAATGGTAAAAGAAAATTATTCCTAATAAGAAACTCTCTGCATAAAACTCCTTGCCTTTTTTCTAGTTGTCCATTTCCTGGAAACAGCACACAGACCAGTCTGAGGGTTCACGACTCTCCACAGTATAGGCTGGCGACCATGCTTGGTGCAGTGTTTCCTCTGCACACTGCAGCAAGAAATACTTTAGTGCTTGCTATTACACACTGAAATACATCCCAGCAGGAGAGGCTGGGAGGGTGCTTCAGAGAAGGGAGACAAGAAATTTGTGAGAGAGGGTTTGAAATAGGTGGGAAAGAGAGAGAAAGGCGTTTCTGTTTGGCAGGAACTGTGGCGGAGAAAGCTCTTTCACCAGCTACAATGAAATGGTGGGAAAGGGCAAAGGGAGCACAGAGGATTGAATGACCCCGTTTGTATTCTCAAGCATGGATAAGACATAAACGTGAACATAACTGGCTGACGTCAACTGCCAGAAGAAACTCCAAGCTGAGGTGTGTGAGGTGATTTGGGAGAGGGGCTAGATCCTGGATGGGCAGCTCTGAGAAGATTAAGGTGATGTGGAGGATGCTAATGAGAATGCCTTTGCACGAAAGAAATTTTGCATGCTTAGGAAGCTAGGCAAATGTGGGAAGTAGAACAAGTCAAGTAGGGTTTGGAACAACAGCCACAAGCTCTATCAGACAGAGGAGCAATTACAGATGATCCTTTAGTAGGACAATCGAACAGTCACATAAGATGACCATACTTGTGCTTGCTGGGTGACAAGCAAAAGTGCTCACTCACCCGCTGTTCACTGATGAGCTGTATCAGGGTGGAACTTAAGTCCAAGCTTAGGAACCCTAAGATGGAAAATCCAGACACCTCTGTCAGAATTATGCAATAAGCACATGAGAAACTGGGGTGAGAAATCACTGGTGGAGTGCTGCCAAAGAGAAGCCACTGGGGCTAAGTGGCTTTCATCCTTTCCAAGGGCTGTCACTAAGCAGCAGCCTTCAGCTTGCGCTGGGTTTAGAGGGGTTGCAGGGAAGAGAGTGATGGACAGAAGGAGGACAAAGAATTTCAGCAGACCGGGGCTGCAGATGGCTCAGAACATCCCCAAGATAACTGGACTTCCAAGCACTGTTAGGTACTCCTCCCATGGATGTCTGGCTTGGTACAGTTGCTGGATTGGGCTGCCTGGATTCTTGCATTCAGTGGCAGAAGATCCTGCCAAAGATGTGACATGGCTGTCAGCCACCCAGAGCTTCACTGGCTGCTGGGAGCTGTGTTGGTATCAAACCTGCAAGCTGGAGCTCATCAGCAAGAGAAAGGACCATGCCACCTGCAGAGTGTCAGAGCACAAAGCTGCCTTGTCTCCTTTCTCTGCCTGCTCCTAGAGCAACAGCTCCAGCTGCAACTTCTGTTGTCTCCCACTGCAAGTTTTGTCGGTTCCACCAGCCAAAACTCCTCCTGTGTCTCCCTGCATTGCGAGAGCAATGACTATGTAGGCACCTTCCCTGAGAAGTTAACCAGCTTGTGGTGTGGCACAGCATTGAGGAAGGCACCTTTAGGACCATGTGAGATCAGCACTAGGTGAGACCATGAGGACACCGGGTGCTCCAGCCAGGCTCCAGCTATTGGTAGCAGCTCTTTGCAGCCAGGACTGGGTGTCTGGACTCCAGTATTCTCTCTCTGTCTGAGGCACTTTTTCTGCAAAGGAATTGGTATTTTTCTGCCTGGAACTTGATGGTACTGTGTAGTGGCAGGGAGAAAGGGCATGGGGTATCAGGACAGCCAAAGCCTTTGCGACTCAAGGAAGCCCTAGCTTTTACCACTCTGAACGTAACCGGAGGGACAGCGTAGGCAAAGAATTAAACTGTGTGACTAGGAATGGGCTCAATCATTAGCTATCTAGCTGTTACGTAGGCTTTCAAAAGGATTTTGCAAATCAAAGGGCCATCTTAAATCTTTCTGTGGGTTGTGTGTGTGTTAGGTTCAAAGCAGCAGTACAGAGTTGAATCTTTTCTGCTGTAAATGTCCAGTGTGTAAAGCTGGGAAGGTGTTTTGTATACACAGCTGCTGGCAAATAGGGGCAAAGCATGAGCTCCTTTACAGGTGATCCAGTGCACTGAGGAATTGAGCAACTGCAGAGGATTTGCACCCCACCTCTGCCCAGTGTGCCAGTGTGGAACTGCTTTCTGTGACTACAAGGTAACTGTGACCCTCCAAGCTCTGTCAAGGTTGTTGGGGAAGCAAGTCCCATCAGGATTTCGGGAGGATTACGTCAGCTGGCTGCACTGTCAGGAGATTCAGACCTCTGATTCATAGAAGCTTAATAAATATTTAGTTCTTGCTTTAGGCTGGGTTGGGAAGTACAGGGGCTGTGTGTGATGATGACTTTCTCTGATGCTGTTTATCTGACCTGCCACTGGAGTCCTGCACAAATGGAAATGCTGTCAAGATTAAAAAAACCGTCAGTGCTATGCTATATTGTACTGCTTTGCTGTCTGAGGCCTATAAGGGGGCATTTTTCTCACAACCCACTAAGGTTTCCACTCCATCTCTGTGTCTCTCCGGTACGCAGTCAGCAGGAAGAAGAAGCTGTTTCAAACTTACCTTTGACTAAACTCTGTCCAATTTCATTCACCACTGCTCACAATCACCCTCTAGCATTTTTCTATTGGGTTGCAATGCAGCATGCACTGGTTATAATGGGAACATCTGTGCTCCCAGAATTTGCATTTTTCTTTCCAGTGTTTCCATTAAGTATGGGGGAGGGATGGTAGAGGACAGTGCACGGCGCTATTTGTGTGCAGGAAGAAAAATGGCAATGCAGAAATTATACTGATCTCAATGTTCCTTCACAGTGGGGAGGTAACAGGAGTTTCTGGATGAGCACAGTTGGCTGCAATGGGCACAGACCAAGAGCTCTCTCAAATGGCCCAATTAGAAAAATCAGAACATTTATATGGTAGCAGTTCCTCTCTGGTGTTTACCTTTTTCTTCTTTCACTGTCTGCCTTGCCCTTTGCAGGATGTGGTGCCAAGAGAGCCTAGTCTCTCAGATAATGTGAGCTAATATATAATGAACCGTGTTTGACTTGGGAAGTCCATCCCTTTCCCGGTAAATAGTGGTCCACAAATACTAAAGTCAGCTGTAAGTGAAGAACAGTGTGCACAGTACTTCGCTAGCAAGGCATTTTAGAGCCTGTGCCTGTGTCCTTTCCTGACATTTCCAGGCGGGAGGGAAATGCAGTGCCGTGATGGGAGGGGGAGTGGCTGGCGGGTAGAACAGGAGCAGAATACAGGCATCTGGATGTGAGGGATGTCAGGTCAGAGCAGACCCTGCTGCTGCAGGGACTCGCTGATGGGCAAAGAGGCACTGAGGGGAAGCTGGTGCCCTTCTGTACTGCTGCTCTGTAGGCTTTTAAATCATTCAGGTAATGATGGCATCTATGTGTGTTTGGTAAGCCCACCAGTTATCAAGGTACTGGAATGAGGTGAGCAACGTTTGAAACCTTGTAGCACTCAGAAATCTGTTTCGGAAGCAAGTTCTTTCAAACTGTGCCCTATCCTCAGCGCCTCGTCCCTTGGCCAAGGTGCCTGCCCAAGCAGGGCACTTGCTGTGTACAGGGAGCTAGCCCTGTCTAGAGCAAGTGCCTTCAGGAGGATAAGAAGCAAAGGACAGTGCCCTGTGTGAAAGTCCTGTGCTTGATAGCCTCTGGGGCTCAGTTTATTCACGGTAGGAAGCCGCCTGTAGTGTGCTGGAGCTGAGGTACAGCAAGCTAGAGCTGAGCTCAAAGGAAAGCAGCTTTACAGAGTGCTAAAATTAGAAGTTTAGTCTGAATTATGCTAATTTGTTTTAATTGTCTAAGTATGTCAAGGTTCTTCAGAAATGTACCCTCTGTGTGCTGGTCTGGAAAGATGCAGCATCACTGCGGGCGTAATGGAAGGATGGGTCAAGGATTGCAGAGATTTCTGGGTTCCCTGCCCTACTTGTATCTGTCTAGCAGTCCTCACCGCCAGCTCTCAAAATGCCATGAGGGTAGATTCTGAAAACGTTAGCCCTGGATTGGATAGACCAGCCTTGTTAAAATCTTAGATGAGTAGAGAGCAGCCTCCTGGGTGCAGGGAAGTTCCTGACACCTTCTCTCTATAAGGGGCCCGCTCAGTATGGCAGAACCATCTGAAAATTCACATTTCCTTTCACAGCTGAACTATGTCATGTTTTGAGCCACAGCGCTGCAAACAGCAGCAAAATTCAAGCTCCCTTCCTATTTGCAAACCAAATCTTGCTGACTGGGTGAAACATTTAAGCCAGAGCCATGCATTTCTGTGTAGGGGCTGCAAATGTAGGGGACTATGTTAAATCTACAGCTTCAAAATGTTGCAGCCTCAGAGAAAAATCTACAGCAGAAACAAAGCAGCAGGTATTCACCAAAGTGTCTTGGGAGGCGGAGGGAGAGAATGCAGCAGCAGGAGAGCATTTAGAAAACAGACGAGGTTTCTATATTTATACAGAAATGAGGAAAGATGGAGAGAGGGTGCGCACGCGTATGTGTTTGTGTGTGTGTGTGTGTGTGTGCGTGCCTACATGTCCAGGTCACTGAGAAGACTCCTGTTTAAGCAAAAAGATACTGCAGCAAGACAACTAGCAGAAATGAAGGTTATGGTTCTTCTTCGCTGCACTGTAGTGAAAGGACTTTTCAGGGCTTGTAGGGTGCATTCATGCGCATATGTTGGACCTTTAAAATGGGAAATGCAGAGAACAGTGCTGAAATCCTTTGCAGAGTATAAACTATGTTAGATTTTTAACTATGTGGTGGTCTCTGCAAAGGAAAAATAAATATTTTCATGTTTTTACAGTGTCATTTGTCCAGGAAACTAAGGCTTCCAGATACTCTGCAGGAAACGCATAGTGTACTCAAAGTCCATTTAGTTCTATCATGATGCCATGCCTGGAATGGGGAGCATTGTGTCTTTCCCAGGACTTGCTGATTACAGCACATAGCAAAGAATAAGATAAATGCTATGAGAATGTGCTGTTTTGGTGGGTGACACAGACAGGTGTGGGGTGAGCTAAGGACAGTTTCAGCTTTAACAGTGTACTTCCCAACTTGCCCAGAGCATCTCTGAATACAGGAAAGATAATTCGCCTTTCTGTGTATGCCCCCATGAGCACTGTGCAGATGTGTGACTGCTTGTCATGGACAGTGAAGACACTAACCTATCAGTAATTGCTCCATCTAGATCTCATTCTACTTCTACCCCCATGTCATCTGGCACTTTCATGGACCTTGAGGCAGTACAGATGCCTGGCATCCTAATGCACTGGAAGGGGATATGCTCTGAGGGTCTGTCATCTATTTTAAGGGACATACTGGGAAAGAGAAGAGGGTAGTGACTGTGCTGTCACCTTACAGGGACTAAGCTGTCTGCTCAGCTCTCTGATCGACTGAACCAGCCTGTGGTCACACAGGGTCTCAGAGCCTTGCCTTGGGCGAGGATTGTGGGAAATTCTGTACTAGGCTTTCCAAGCATTTGACCCTTCCATCCCCAAACACGCTGCTATTAAACTCAACATTTTCTCAGATACTTCAGCAGCTTGCTCCACTTCCTCTGTCCCCAGCTGCAGGCACTGCCTCTCAGACCTGACAGCTGTGTCCCAGCATGCATACGTTGCTCTGCTTGGAGAAACTGTTCTGCTGAGCAGTAGATGCTAGTTCCTTCCGTAGCCCAGCTGTAAGTTGTCGTTTACAGGTTAGCTGTTGTGAATGGCACTCAGAGACTTTCGAATCTCTTGTGCAGATATGGAGGGTTCTGGGCAATTTCATAAGGCATGTACCATCAACCTGCTAGCTCCTCTCATCTAGCAGCCTTCTGGGTGCTGGTGAGGTTCTTGGGGTGAGGTTGTCATGCTGTTTCCTGGAGTATGCCTTGCCCATGCTGCTGAAGGTACTATAGTCTGCCTTGCTGCATGCCTGGCCTCTCTGACTTAGGAGTTTGCAAAGAAAGCGAGTCTTGTGTTGGTGCTTTGGATGGACATTGAAGATGACTGGCTTTGCTGTTGGAACTGGAGAGTCCAAAACAAGCCAGTCCCTTTTGCTCCATTGTTCTCTATACTCTTTTAAAAACAAAGTTAAGCTGGTCTTACCAGCATGTGGAAAGATTCAGAAACTACCAGCCTTTTTTAACACCTCGTATTAGTTGACTGGGAGAAGCAAAATCTTAACATGTGACATACCAAAACTGTGAAAATATGTTGCAACACAAGGCAAATTCTTACAAGTCAGTTGTCCCTCTTTTTGCAGGTGTCATGCAAGCTGTAGTGATGGAGCAGAGAAATGGCTGCTTTGGGCTGTACCTTGCTTCCGCTGGATAGCATCTGTCGGAGCTTTAGGCAGAGAAGCCAACCAAGCTCTTTCTTATATTCATCTGAATCGGGAGGGGAGAGAGTAAAAGGGATCTTCCTTTGGTCTGCCTGGGAATCAGCTGTATTCTGTTGATGACTGAAGTGTGAGCTTTTTCTGTGTGCTGTAATCATACGCATACCTCTTCCTTTTCTAGGTTCTTACTCTGCTATTTGAATCAATGATGTTCCATAGTAAATTATTTCAATGGATTTGGTTATAGGAGTAAATAGTGCGTTCTTAAATAAGATGCTAAACTTCAATAATCCAGTGTCCTTGACTTGCAAATCTCTGCATGGCGTTTCTCTTGTTTTGGGGTGTTGGGTTTTTTTTCTTCCTTCTCCCTTCCTTCTCCCTTCCTTCCTTTCCTTCCCCCCTCCATTTGCTTTGTGGTGGATGAAAGTAGTCAAGCTGGCAGTGGGCATGGCAAGCGGAGTGTGGGGTGGTGGTGTGCTAGAGTTCTTAGAAAGGGAAAACTTACCTAATTGGCTTTTTCTGTTGGACTTGCTTTTACTGCACTGGAGAGTGTTATGGTTCTGCTTCCCATCTTTAATGCTGAAACAGAAGTTTTATCTGTGGGCCACTCTTTGGCATGGGGATATTTCAGCTCTAGGAGATGCCTGCATGGGGTCTGTATTTGGCCTGCAGGCTATAATTTTCTAAGCTTTTTCATTCTTCAGCTCTTTTCCTGGCAAAACCATCTCAGCTCACAGCGACAGTAGATTTGGTCCAAGCAAGAATTGCTCAGCGGAGCATGGCATGGCAGCTCTCTTTACATGCAGCTTGGACGTGCCACCGCACTGATGCATAGCAATGTGCTCCTGTTAAAGAGCAACATGATGGTCAGCAGGCTGACCCCCTTTCTGTAAGTGCTTGGAAAAAACGCTTCCTGTCAAGTCCACTGTCAAATGGCTGCAGAGCCGAGATTGCAGTAAGAGGAGCTGCAGTATCATAGGACAAAAGTATAAAATATCTGCTGCCCATCAGTACTGTATCAGCAAAACTTCTCAAAACTTGTGAACTCACCCCCACCAATGGTTAGATATGCCTCTTGGACCTGCCAGAGGAGTTCTTCAGGGTCAGCAGCAGCTCAGTAAGGCATAGACAAGATCCCCCTCTCTCCACCCAAAATGTGAGGCAGCAGCATTCACTGTCTCCCGACACTATTTCAGCATGGATCAGCAGCACTTCCTCATGGGGCCTCTCAACACTCTCTGTGGCACCACCATCAGCAGCAGCAGAGGGGTCACGTGAGGGACATTTATTCCGCCTTTCTTGTACTGCTGCAGACACTGTGGGTAAATTGTGGATATTTGGGCAGAGGAGCTGGCATTTTCCACTAATTCACTTTGCTTTAACATCATGCTTTAGAGCTAAGAGTACTGTGGGGAGACCTGCAGCAAGCTGATCCAGAGGCTCTGCTCACAGCTGCAGTAGCGAAGCAACTTTCCCATGAAGCTTGGAGATAAGGTCCACGCACTGGGAAGGGGCATTGCATATTGGGAGTTTTAGTCGGAGTAGACTTTGTCTCTGCAGAGGTGGTGTGTTTGGTCCATTTTGCTGGAAATAAATGTAGCATTACACACAGAGGAGCAGAATGGAAGGTGCCCAGTAATAACATATGAACCTGTAGTTTTTTTCTTGACAGAAAGAATCTATTGTAACATACTGGGAGAAAAAAAAGAGCTCAGCAGAGGAGGAAGCTTCAGAGTTTCCTTTATTGTTCTTGTGAGAATTCTGGGAAAAAAAACCAAGCAAAGCTGGTAACGTGCTCCTTGTCCTCTTTCTGGAGCTGCAGCCACTGCAGTTGCCTCCCCGCCCTGCCCCCACCCCCAAGCTGTCTGCTGTTTAATGCCAAGCTTTGCCAGCAGGTTACTGGGATAATGTTGGGCTTGTTTAATGATTAAAAGTGCCTGGAAAATATGCATATATCATTTTAATGTTTAAATTAAAAGAGGTACATGACATGCCAGTGATATGATTGGGAGCTGCCAGTAAGCAATAGAGACTCAAGGAATCTCTTTGGGTGCCCAACCATGAAAAGAAAGATCTGATTTTGGCTATGTTTTTGAAGACCAGCATGAACAAACATGTTGTTTGGAGGATGTTGTGCCTCTGAAGAGGCACTAAGGGTTGCAGAGAGGTAGGAGAACAGACTACAGTGCTGGAGGCTTCCAGCAGGCCCACATTCCAAAACATGGTCAGCAGGTAATGCAGCAAAGCAGCTGTAATGAAACTAGCACGCTCTCATGTCTCTGCCACAGTGGGCATCCTGGCCAAAACATGTTTCTTAACCTCTGCCTGCTGGCAGGTGGAAATGGGTCATCTTTTCTTTTGAAAAGAACTTGAGGAAGCCAAAAGAGGAAATAATGAATAGGATTTTCTTTACTGTTTAATTCCATTCACAGGCATGTACAGCCAGAGTATTCACTGTAAAGCAGGTACTTAGACTCCCCCTCTACTCCAAGAAGTTAAAAGGAGGAAATCTAAAGGTTTTAGGTTGAACTGCCTTTATGAGCCTGGTATCCAGCATCCTCTATAATTGCTGTCAAAGATCCTGTGATGCTTTTCCCAAGAAAGAGAGTGTGTGTGTGTGTCTGTGGGTCTGTGTTTGTGTGTGTACACACATGTGCACGTGTGTGGATTACCTCCTCTGTTCAGCCAAAACCTTTCTCAGGTAATTGCATTCTGCTTCCTTCAAATCCGTTGTTTCTCCAGTTCCTGGCGTTCTCTGTAGCATTACTGTGGTCTGCTGAAGGCTTCCTCCTCTTACTCTGGGTGTGGGGAACACTAGTTTAGCAAGAGGTCGAATGAATATAGGGGAAACTTTGCAATTGTGGAGTAGGCTGAGTCTTGAAATGGAAGTGGTGGGAATGGCAGAGTGCTGGACATGGATATTCTCTCTGTAGGAGACTACTTCAAGCTTCTGTGCTTCATATTGTAAAGCAAATTCTCTCGGAAGCCTAGCGTAACCCCCTTTCAAAAGTTTCAAATCTTCCTCTGTGCCCTCACATTTCAGAGCTTCTTGGGTTGTACTGAACCACCCTAACCTGGTAGCTCAGTCAGGGCACATGGTATGCAGGGTCAGTGTCTAGCATTTCCTGGCACTGACAGCATTGGTTTTTTGCAAAGCCTCAGGGAATCCTAGTGCTAAATGCTACAAGAGTGTTCAACTTTGAAGATAAGCAACTGTGTGGCCCTTCTGAGCTTGGAGGTGTCCTTGCAATGCAGGGGATCTCTGTGAGCTGCTGGAGAGGGGATCAAACAGCCTGCTCTTCCTGCGGTTTGCACAGCCTGTTCGTCATTTGGAATTACTTCCTCCTCTTCCACCTGTGATGCAATGGGAGAAGGGGACAGCGTTACGCTGCATGTTACTTGGCTCTGCTGGCTTTTCTGTAGCCTGTAGCAGCCCTTCCTGATTCCCCATTAACTGCTCTGTGGCTAGCGCTCTTGTGGTACTCAGCTCCCAGCACTTGCTACTGGCACTGATAGCCTGGAGTAACAGCATCTTATTTTTGAATCATTGGGGGGGAGGAGGATTTTTTTGTTAACAACCGCAATTACCCCGTGAAACAGCAGCTTGTCTGATGTTAAATATTAAAACTCCACTAAGTGGGTGAGCCGGAGCACAGAAACAACGGCATGCTGGTAATGACTTGCTGTGGCAGGAGATGGCAGCGGTGCCTGCCAGTGTGCATTAATCCTTGCTCCTTGGAGAGTCTTCCATCATCAGGGCAGTCAGGTGCTCCTCCAGGCAGCTCCCCAGCTTCTGAATAGCATTTTGCATGCTTTAAACAGATCAGCACATCAAAGGCTGGTGGATCCTCTCTCTGGCGTTGCCATGGCAGCAGCAGCTGAGAGGATTTGGATGTTTCTGGGACGGGATGGCGTCACTGGGTGTGTCGGGCAGAGCAGGGCTGCTCCCCACAGCGGCATCCACTGTCATCATGGACACGAGCATGCCTGGTGCTGCCAGTGGCATGTGGGTCTCTTGCTGTGTAACAGGACGGCCTGCCCCAGTTGAGGGGTGCTGTGATGCAGACCTCTGCAGCTGAACCGCTCACCTCAGCTCCCTCTAGTCTGGGAGAGGAGGAGGGAGCCCTTCCCATGCTGCACCGCACGTGGAAGTAGGTCAGCTGAATTATACCCTTAGAAATGCTTGTTTCTCTCCATTGGCTCTCAAGGGAGCCAAGACAGCAAGCCCTGCTTCAGGTGTTGACTCTGTAGGTGCCTAACACTGTCATGGTGAGCTGGCCCTCGGGATGTCTGCCTCAGGTGCCTCTTCTGTCCCCTGCAGCTCCGCACATGCTGGATACAGTGGATTTCCGGGAGTCAACATAAAGCTGAGCTTTAAACACTGTCAAAATATGACATTGGTCTGGCTGGGCAGCGTGCTACAGCAGCGTGATCAAGGGGTCTGCTGCTGGCCCCTCACTATTAGTCTGTCAAGCTGTGTTTCCCTGGCAAGATGCCCTATCCTCCTTATTGCGTGCTGTGAAATTGCCCCCAGGAATTCAGTGCTGGTTTGTGACGATTTCTCTTTTAGGTGATCCTGGCATCTCCAGCCAATGTCGGCTGTGGGGACAGGCACATGTGTGACTTATTCTCACATGCACATAGGAGATGACCTTTGGGTGTGTGGTGGTGGGCGCTCAGGAACAGCTGGGTGGTTTCACGAAGAAAGCAGGTAATTTTGAGCATCCTGTCTGCTCCTTGTGCTGCCACAGCATAGACAACCAACTGTCAGTCTCGTGGCCTCGGTGCTGTTGGCCACTGGAGACTAAAGGAGATGATGAGGCGGTAGTAATATGCTGTGCCATGGTTTGTGGTGAGTGTGGCAAACTGTCAAGTTTCTGTGCAATCGCCTGAATTTCTTACAAACTCATCTGCAACAAAAGGTGCTTTCTGTTTTCATTGCCTCCATGTACACAATATTAATTTCTCTGCTTCTCCAAGGCTAGGTTAGACTCCCTAACGGAGCTGGGGAGCCAGCGCTTCTACAGGCAGAGGCATTCCAAAAGATGTATCTATTTTCTTTGTAGCATTTCTGAAATTATGCTCTTGAAGTGGAAGGTATCCCTGCCCATGGCAGGGGGGCTGGAACTAGATGATCTTTAAGGTCCCTTCCAACCCAAACCATTCTATGATTCTGTAAGTGCAAAAGCAGTGCACTTCTGTTGCCCATCTCTGAGAATCAGGTAAAGTTCCTGTCTCCAAAGGGCTTCCATAGCACTAGCTGTGGCCTATAAAACAGGCTTGTCTTAGGGCATAATTGGACTTTTTCAACAGCAATTCCCTGCAGAAGGTCTAACTGAGGATCTGGGGTATGTCTCGTCTGTGTGTGCGGGGGTCCACTCTCAAGAGCTCCTTATTGCAGCATGTCGCAGTATTTTCCCAGACTGTATTTACACTGTCGCAGCTCTGACCTGTGCCTGCAGGTGCAAGACAAAGGAGCTGGGGTGCACATCAGAGAAGTAGGAAGGCAGGCAAAAGAATGTTGTTGACAGGAGTGGAGCAAAGACCTTGAAAGTCATTATAATAGAGTCAATTTTTTCTTTGTGCATTTACCCTGAAGTAACTCTGAGCTGATTTTGCTGCCAGGCTGCAGGAGACCTGTGGGAGAACAAAACCTGCTATGGTCTGTAGCATGGATTCATAGGGGCACTTTTCGGTTCTCCACTGCTGCCTGGGTGGTGACTTGCCAGTGCCTATTGCCTAAACTCTGTCTGGTCCTGCTCTGCAATGCAGAATTGGATGCTGGACTGAGAGCAAGAACTGTCATCCACTGCTGACATGCACAAGTTTTCCAGAGTTTAGATCAGGGTAAGCTGATCCAGGAGCCACTGCTCTCTGCTCCCATTTTTGCTCCCTTTCACTTCTACCTGTGCTTTAGTTGCCTGTCTCTAAAATCATGGGATCACGGACTCACAGAATGGTTTGGGTTGGAAGGAACCTTTAAAGAGTCATCTAGTCCAACCCCCTGGTGTGGGTAGGGACATCTTTCACTAGATCGGGTCTCTCAAAGCCCTGTCCAACCTGGCCTTGAACACTTCCAATGATGGAGCATCCACAACTTCTCTGGGCAAAATGGGGGTAGCTGGGTGAATATGTTCAGTCTCTACTATTCTACCGGTCAGGAGCAGATTAAAATGTGAGAGAGCGTGTGATGTCCTTCCTCGCCACCCTCCATTGAGGCTTCCTTCATTTACAGGTAGTGCTGGGGTGGTTCTCAGCGAGGGTTACAAGCTGACACTGGGCCAGTGGGTTTCAGCGCGTTTTGGAAGGATGGGCAAAGCATGGGGACCAGCTGCTGCCAGCCCTGAGAGCAGCCTGCTCCCCATTGCTGTGCTGGCAACATCTCACAACTGGGAGAGCAGTGAAGGGGAATGAACAGATGTCTTCAGGCTGCCTCCTGTGTTGCTGCTGTGTCCTTGCTGCTACCCTGCATCCTCCAGGGTAGGCAAGCCTAATGCCCTTGCTGGAGCAGTTGCAAGGGCCTCCGTACAGCAGTACTGATACTCCAGGAAGCTGGCTTAGCCTCTGTAGTTGCTGAATTAGGCTCCCTGAAAGTCTCAGCTGGCGGAAATTTCAAGCAAGTGTTGACTCTGAGAGCCAAACCTGCTGTCCTGAACTCCCCACAGCAAGGGGACTTCAGGACATGTCCTGGTCTGTCTGATGCATGATGTCTCTGCAATAAACTGCAAAATGTCTGAGTCCTGCCTGGGGTAGCAAGGGGGAATGTGGCCAAAGGCAGTGTGCCCAGAAATCTGAAAGCTTGTTCCCACCTCTGTATGTATGCTTTTATAGGCACATTAGGCTGCAGGGCAAGTGTGAACACCAAGCAGGCTGCCTTAGGAAAGGCCACAAAGGGGCTAGCTTTGCAGAGGCCTGTTGGGCTCCTTGGTTAAGAAGGGTTATGTGAGTTTGTGTGTGGTGCGTAAGTACACATGTCATTGGGATTCCTCCATCTTTTCTCACCATTGTTGTGCCTTTCTCTGAACTTGACCCCTGGCCTCTTTTGGAGGTCAGATATGCAGTCCCTGTACCACGAGGTCCTTGCTGTATCAGGCTCACAGCATCCCTCAGAGAGCCCTTTCCTGGCAATGGTGATCCCTGATCTCTTACTCTGAAGTAAAACATGGATTTTCTTCTCTGTTTGATGTTGCTGTCTGGGCTGAGCCTGCAAATGGCCCCACTATCCTGCTGGTGAGTTCAAAAGCATTTGCCTGATGTTGCAGGAAAAAAGGCTGCTGTTCCCAGGAGCTCAGAGCTTGTTTTCCAGCACTGGATGACTTTGATGAAGAGGAACAGTAAATAATTTGCTAAGCAAGTTATGGGAAGAGTTTCCCCTATTTTCTTTGGCCTTGGTGCAGTGTCCTAAGTGCTACACACCCTGGAGCTGCATTTTTACAGTACATGTTGGGGGAAGAACGGTTGGGACTGGGTTAGGGAAACAGTGGTAAAAGAAACTGTGTGGGAGCTCTGTGACTTCTAAACTAGAGTTGCCTGAGGCTCATAGGGTGGGCTTGTAGGAGGGGATTTGGAAAAGCCCTCTGTGGCATGGCGGGGTTAGCACTGGTGTGGGTACCTAAATGCTGCAGCACAGAGGTCCAGCCTTCCTGGTGTAGTGTCTTATGTTAGCCGAAGAAGCAGGTAAATGAGCCATTGTGAAGCTGTTGCAAATATATCAGAGCTGGTTCACGGCGGCTATGTTGCAGAGTGCACAGTTGATATAGCCAGTGACAGGACAGTTTTGTCTGTACCTGTGCTGTAGTGATGGTGGCTGCTAGAAGCTTTGTCCTGCTGGGATATTTCAAGTTGTAGGTGTGTGGTGGGCACCTTTAAGAGCAGAGCTGGAGAGAGTATTATTTGTTCAGATCCCATTCTCCAGAGAAAGATTCATCTAGGCTGTGAAGAGGAGCAGTTGCACTGGTGTTTTGCCGGTGGCAAGGAAAGTTCACTTCCAGCAGTAAACACCCCCACATTTCCTGTATGGTAGCTGACAGAGCTTTGAGGGGCAGGTTCCAGAGAGGCTTTTTTCCCAAATTTTTACTGCTGAGGCCAGGGAAAAGTGCTGATACTGTGATTCAGTGATTCAGTGAAAAAGGTCCACTGGGAGAAATAAAATAGTTGATCTCCTTCAACTTTAGAACAATAGCGAGACTCCCATTAGCTCTGCTAGGTCAGTGGAGCTCTATCCTCACTCCTATTCTGCAGAACTGCTCACTTTCCAAAGTGGTGTATGAGTGAGTATTTCTGGGACTGTGCTTCTCTCATCCAGAGGCATCTTACGTAATTGAATTAGACCTTAGGAAAAGCTACTGTGCAATGAAATCATCCTTAAATGCTGATCAGTGAGAGCAAGGCTGTGGGCATACAACAAATGTGCACATTTTTTCTGAATCATTCATTAATTACCCTTAAATGGAACTCATGGGTTTCAAGATTTCAAGTGGATTTTCTGCAGATCTGCCAAACTATTCTTTGGGGTGTTGCAGTAACTGGAGAAAGGTGCAGGCTGTTGGACTGTGAGCAGGATGCAGTGGTGTGGGCTGTTCTTGCTGTAATGTTCGTATCAGGTTGTCCAGGCATGCCAAGGGTGCTCAAGAAATAAATGAATCAATGGTATCTGGAAGAGCTGATCATGACAAAAAGTTGCATGTAGTCATCAGAACATGGATGGATATGCACCCAAGAAAGCATTTGGCTCCTTTGCTTGCTCAGCAAGGTGATGAACAAAGGCACTGGCTTCCAAGCTCTTAGATGTCTGTACAGGGTTGGACTCTGGGAAGGAGTAGGAATGTGCAGATGCACTCCAGACCTCAGGGCATTAACTTTTCAGTTCAGAAGGCTTGGATTAAGCCTTCGGGAAGACCAAGGACAGCAGGATTGAGGGGCTGGAAGTGCATTGCAGAGCTGCTCTCTGCAAACAATTGCATCTTTTGAGGCTGTTAATATTGCAGCATTTGTTCTGCTGGTCAGTGTGCCTTGCAGTCATGTCATGCACAGTCACTCAGGAGTTGGATTAGTGCTCTGAGTGGATTTCTTGGTGGAGAGAAGAAGCTGCACAGACTCAGCTGCTCCACCCTTGCAGAAACTACCTTTCTCTGAGCCAAGCACTGCAGTTAG
Source organism: Pandion haliaetus (assembly GCA_013401275.1). NCBI lineage: Eukaryota > Metazoa > Chordata > Aves > Accipitriformes > Pandionidae > Pandion > Pandion haliaetus. Next base: position 85,009 of record VYZV01021773.1, on the reverse strand, counting down.
ACAAGCTGTATGTGTGCCTTGCCCACTGAGACACAGCTGACACCTACTCCTGCTGCTTGCAAGGTGTGTAATCAGTAGGCATATGGGGCTGAGCATGAAAATTTCTCTGCTTCCTTCTGCAACGTCCTGTGGTGGTTTAAAACATGGCCTTGAGCTCAGATAGTCACATACGAAGCGCTTCAATTATCGTCTGGGAAACAGTAAAAACCCAATGTTTTTCCACCTTCATCCCTCTCAAAAGTCTCATTAAATTGGACTTCATTCTGTTATTAACTGCCTCTGGGTAAAAACAACCACACACGGCACATGCTTCTGCTGAATAGTAAAGCACCAAAATAGTACTGGAAGGAAGGTAATGGGAAATGGGGACCCTGTCCCAGACTTCTGTCTTGCAGGGGCCAAGACAAAATCTGCAACCTTTATTTTCTGTGTCTGTGGTTGTGAAAGGCCTGTCCTTGGCACTCTGTCTCTTCCACAAGCAGAAGCAGTATTCAGCTCTAATTACTGCTCAGGGCCCAATTTCCACTCTGAAACTCTTCCCTGGCACCACCCCAGCCTAGACAACAGTGGTCTCTCTTGGAAGTCTCTTCTGAAGTGGGTTAAGTGGGCCCTTATGCACAGGGGCAGCTCTATACACATTGCAAGCTGGTTACTGGGGCAGGGGATTGCTTATGTAGGGCAGCTCTATACCAGCATGAGTGTACTAACCTTATCACGATCCCTTTAGATGTCACCTCTAGAAGTGAGAGGAGAGAGGAGTGAACTTGTGAGTGTGGGGTTTGCTTTTGGTGGAACCTGAGGCTCTGAGCTCCTGGAAGAAGAGTTAGCGCTTTTTTGTTTTCGTTTTGTTTTGAGGTTTTGTTTGTTTGTTTGTTCATTTGGTTGGTTTGTTGGTTTTTTTCTTCTGTTTGGGTGTGGGTGTGCTTTTCATTTTTGGTGGAGTTTTTGCATGGGAGCCAGAAGAGCAGGGACAAGTCCTGCTCTGTGAGCTGCTGTAGTATGAATATTTCATCATAATCTCAATAACTCTCTCTGAACAATCCCCAGGAGCAACTATTAGTGACAAACAGGTTTTGCTAGCACTTTATAGTTTTCACACATATTCTTTACAATGCCTATTATGGACTTTGTTGTTGGTGGTGTAATCCCGTTGTTGCTTATCCAGCTCCCTAGAGGGGGGGTGTCTAAAGGCCCAGATCAATTAGAGATATGCAGAGAATGGAGACTTCCCATGACTTGTTTTCCTTTGATTGTATCGTGACTCTGTGACCACAAATTCAAGGTAACCTGCAGCACAGCATTGTCACAGATGTTGCCTACGAATGGCTGGGCTGCACTTATAATTCCACCAAGCTTCTTGCTGATCCTCCTCATTTTGTTAATTCTGCCCAGCTTCACGCCAGGTCTGTCCAGAGGAAAAAGCTGAACGAGTTGCAGCCAACTGTGGTGTGAACATCGACTGGAATTAGTTTCATTTTTGGTGCAAACCTTCCTGCCTTGTTATTGATACCTGAGCCCTCTATCAAACTCCAGAGAATGTCTGTGTCAAATCACAGGCGTACAGCTAGTTTTGTTTCTTGCTGTGAATATTAAAATAGAGACTTCCTCCTCTCTTCTGTGAGGTCCATGCAGAACTCTGGGAACCTGGCAGGTCTGCTGGAGAAGCAGGTGACAGGATTGCATACCTCACAGAGTGCCTGGAGGTTGAAGGCTTTTCTTGCTGGTCCAAGCCCAGAACATTTTTTGACAAATCTGAAGAGAAGAGGTTTACAGAAATGGTTTCTAAGTTCTTGTCAAACTGCCTGAACTAACATGACTGAGCAAGAAGACCTTGGTGCAGACCATGGCATCCAGGTACATTGCAGACCTCAGAAACCAGATGACTGCTGAGAATAAAGGTACATTGAAAGTGTGGGGTGAGATCTGAATTCTTGCTTTCCTGCTCAATGCTCAGCAGCAGAGCAGAAGATTTATTTCCAAGAGCAGAGTGCAGCCTGCCAGGTAGGGACTGTGCATTCATCTGCTCTCGCAGGAGGTCAGTCTGCACTGCCTCCAGGCATGCACTACAGCCAAGTGCTGGATATCTCTCTGTCTTGAGATTCCCAAATAGGCATAACATTTAGGCATCTCAGTGGACCTGTAATCTTGCAGTTACAGCAGGACCAGTGGATCCAACAGGATCAATAGCTGGGGTGGGTTAACTGCAGCCTGATAAGGGTCTTGTTACATCTTTCAGATTGGTAACTGCCTGAGTGAAAGCAGAAATCTGCACCATAAGCAGTACTTAATAAGTGATTTGCCCTTGGCCCATATTGGGGGCATAATGCTTTTTGCTCTCAGAACTGCCTGGTCTCTAATGGGGAAAAACAGTGGATGTTAATCCTGTGGGCAAGATGTCTTCTGGTCCACTGGATAGGAAAGCAGGATGCAGAGACTGCTGAACACTTTTTATCTGTGCAGAAATCTTCTTTGCAGCCAGGATAGCAGAGAACTAAGCCATAGCATAAACAATGGGCCATGAATATTCCTTTCCTTTGGGAGCTCTGCAGCTCTTTCATGTCTTCATTCTGTGAATCTGATTTCCTGAGGTTTTGTGCCTGAATGAGTTTAAATAAGATAAATTGGTGTGATGAAATTTTCAGTTGCATTGCCTGGCTTATCCAAATGATGAGCAAAAAGAATGCCTTATGACTCATGTCATAAGATGCCAGAGATGCACATGCTGTGAAGCTGCCTGTCTGCTCAGTATGTGTGCAGGGAGGGGCAAAGGGCTGCTAAACATCCCGACTTTGGGTTCAGACTGCTTCCTTGCCAGGAACTAAACTGTGGTTATGCTGGCACAGGGCAGCTGTCTCTTGGAGTAAGAGAGCAGGCTGCTTCGTCTCCAAAATCATGCCTTTGGAGGCAATGGTGCACAGTTCAGGAAACACAACCTGATGAACATCTGTTCAATTTGTGTTTCTGGATTTCCTTTGGGAATCTCACAGCTCAAATAGTTCTGAACTGATGGATGACCGTGAAACGGTTTCTTAGATCAGGGGTATGATGGGGAGAGAGATTTCTTACGAGTATTAGCTGTTGAGCTTTGCAAACCCAGTCCATTGGATTTCTTGCAAGGTTTCATTTGCCCCGTGTTTCTGGGTGCTGGTTTTTAGACTGATTTGGGGAGAAGTACTTGTAAATTGGCTTCTGCCCCCCACAATAAAGGAGATGGAGAGGCAACTAGGGAGAGAGCAAGGGCTGGAAAATCTGTGCATAGCAAATCTTTGCCCCCCTCCCACCACATAACGTTGCATAGCTCCTTGTCTGACAGAAAGCTGAAGAGCAGGTGTTAGTGTGGACCTTTCACATGCTTTCTCTGTTGCTCATGGCTGATGATTCCAGCGCTTTAGAAACTGAGAGATTAGTCGTCTGAGAGGTGAGGCACCAGCAGCTCCTATAGACTTCATGTAAAATTACGGATCACCGTGCCAAAAACCACAAACGCCAAAGGAAAGCAAGGCTCAGGTTTGCTATGCTCAGAGGACTGCCTGCCCTGAGCAGCAGTGTCTAGTTCAGCACTGCAGAGCATTGTTATCTACTTATTTATGCCTACATCACTGTTGTTCTCTTTTAACAGGAGGAAGCAGCCTGACAGTGGCACTGTTTTTCATCCCAGCTCTCTCCTTGCATGAATCTGAGTACCTTCTGTTATCCATGGCTGGGCAGCAGTAGCAGAATTGCTAAGGATTTAAATTATTCAGCTTCTGTTGCTGACTCAGCTTTAAAACTGCATTCATGTTTCCTAAGAGAACAGCTTGTTGACCAGAACCAGGGAGCCTGGCTGCTCCTTGGAGCCTCAGCAGGTGACAGGAGCACAGGGAGTGTTTTCCGCTATAAGCAGAAAGGGGACATGCTGGAGTAAGGTGAACCACTAGCGTACCCTTGCCCTTGTACCAGGAGGGCACAGTGAGCGCAGGGAGAGGAGCAGCTCTCCTCCAGTGACTTCAGCCCTGGACCCGTCCTGGCATCGTTTCTCAAGCTGCTGAATGCGGGAAGGGCTGCACTTCATTTCCTGAGCAAAAGCACACGCAGCTCCCTCAAAATATTGAAGCCCACTGTTAAAAGAAAGTTACTTATTCTTCTCAAAGGTAAAGTGTTTCAGGTTCTCTATGGCATGTGCTACACTCCCTGTTCCCTTAAATGAAAGGAAAAGAACAGCTGAGGACAGATTAGGAGCAGCCAGCAAGTGTCTGGTGCCGGTGCTGGGAGATCACTTCTCTGGTTACATGGAAGATAACAACACAGAGGAAGGAGCCTTGCATTCCTTCACAGCTACATCATAGTGCAGTTGAAGAGTTTCTCCAAAGGTCAGAGGCAGAACGTTCTATCTTGAAAAAACAAAACTCTTTGTAGCTGAAGGAGAAGTTTTCTTTAGAGACCTCCTCTTCCTTCTAAATTTCTGACAGAGAGCTTCTCTCCACCTCTGCAGTTGCTGCTGGAATTCAATGTTTTTATCTCAGGTGTAAACCTGGAATGCCGTGGCACTGAGTCACCAGGGCTGCGGAGTCTCATCCCAGGAGCCATCTCAGGACAGCAGAGGGAGAAATTATTTTTCCTGTGGGAATCATAGATATTATAGCATCCAGGGAACAGCACTTAAGTCAATACCGGAGCCCTGGCTCACAAAAATCCCCTGAAGCCCACGGGGGAGCACAGTGGCCTAAGTGGGAGCTGACAGCTATTATTCGCTGTAACTCTTGGCCACTTCTTCTCAACGTGAGTTTGCTCTTTCTTCGAGAGTATTCCTGTTGTGTCCACTGTAAATAATTTCCCTTTGCAGAGCTCCAGTTTAACTCTGTGTTAGCTTTTGTGGGTGCAGCATGACACTGACCTGTACAATCTCAGAGGCCTTTAAGGGGATATATGCTCAGATGTCACTAAGGAGAGGACATAGTATAAAATCTTAGGGAATGAGCAACCCAGCCAATCTCAGTTCAGGGTCTGGAAACAAGTAAGTGTGAAGGAGCTGCCTGAGACCTTAGTCTTTTGAGGTGTTTTCATGGAAGTGGAAAGAGCTCTTGGGATTAAGAGCTATTAATTTATTAGAGCTGTATTTGTTATTTTTCAAGCTCTCCCAGGCTCTGATTCCTCAGACAGGATTGTGCCCATACTGTTGGTTTCTCCAGAACTGCAAGCTCTGTCAAATATGTTAGTTAGGTATAACAGGCAAGGTAACGGTGACAAACTGCTAGTAAAGCAAATTGCTCTAGGTTATTAGTTTTCAGCACTGATACGTGCAACTCACCTGTCTGCAGTTAGATACGGGGAACTTCAGAGGTGCCTCAGGTGAGGTGGTAATGACTGAATGAGACCTAGTAGAGGGTTCTGTGGGAAGTGTTCAGAAAAAAAATGATTAACAAGGGACAGCAATTAATGTAGCAATGAGAACAGTTCCCTTAGACACGGAGCCTGCACCAGCTCCACAAACAGCCAAGGAAAGAAATGCTTATGAGTGTATTACATACTTCAAGGCAAAGTGCTCTGTTCTCCCCCTTCTCCAGGGAAGGGAGGAAGCAGGCACATACCTGCCACCTCACAGGACCCTGTTCGCTCATGCTCCTGGAATTGCCTTCACATCTAGAGCTATAGAAATGTGACTGATAGTAGAGTTAACTCTGTGAGCTCCATACAGCTGCCTCAGGACAGATATCTGGTGCCCTGTGATATGCCCGTCTGCCTCAGCTGCTGATCCATGGGTCTGCTACAGTCCAGTACCTGCCAGCCCATGTGGATGTTGCTGATAGCCTGGGGTACCTCAGTGACCTGAGCTCTTGCTGCCTCCAGGCACTTTCTTTGAGGTATGAAGAAGTCACTGGAGGCTGTTTGCAGGCAAAACTCCAGGTCTCACTGGGGGGAGCACAGGCTTTGCGGCTTGGCCGGGCTTGCCAGGACCATGTCTGGTGGTAATGTTCCTCCGTCCCTCAGAGGAGCGCTGACCTGCAAACATCCCTGTCAGGGGTTCTTGAATTTAGGCACTTTTCTTATTTCTCACGGCTGCAGAAAAGCTATGCCTCAGTGGTGGGGACCTGGGGCAATTCCTTCTTACCACCCACCATGTGGCCTGTAGGCCTGTGCCAAAGTGCCCTGCGGTTACCATTACAGTACCCCACAGTAACCACAGCTATTTCCTGCTCTGCACACAGTCACAGGGTTTCCCTCTGTCAGGCATGCTGTGGGTCTATGATGTGCATGAGGGAATCCTGGGCTGGAGCCAAAAGGTAAGCACAGTGTCCCCTCCTGCACTGTGCAGGGCTCACCTCTCCACCCTCATGGGGAGGATGTGGCATCACTGGATAGCTAGAAATCTGTAGGACTGAGCCAATCTGACACTGCTCATCCCTTGCAGCCAAATGGCTTGCCACCCCAGAGATTATCCTGTCCCTGACTTTGCCTGTAATGGGTTTGTGAAAGTCACCACCGCTGGTGGTCACTGGTGCCAGAGGCTGCACAAATCAAAGCTAAATCCTAGTCCCTGCCTAAGAGAGCTCTTGCAATAGAAGTGGGGGGGGCACCCATTCAGCAAACAGGTGGAGCAATCTCACAGGCATTTTTACACTGCTTTTCCCTGAGGTGTGGTAGGAGGTAACCCCAAATGGATTGGAGGGCACAGGTCTTGTTTCTAGGGCTTTGTCAAGTGTGTATGTTATCCTGGTGGCTGCAGAAAGTGGAGAAAGTTTGCATTATGCTGAGGCAGCAACTTTGAAGAGACTCGTAAGCTCTGGCTGGTAAGGTCCTGTCTTCAGGGTGCAGAGGACTCGCATTTGCATTCATGACATGCAGTTATGCAGGGGAAGAAAAAAAAAAAAAAAGCAGGATCTAAGACATTGATGATGTTGCTCTGTAGGTTCAGAGCAGCAACAGTTTTTACAGCAAATGTGTGCCAGACAGCAGTTGCAGTGCCCATCCTTTTGACAGTTAACATTTGAGCTCTACCTGAACTGGAGGTGGAGTCTATTATAGCTCAAATACCAGAGGGATGCCAGACTTCTAGGGAAGTGCTGAATTGCACTGGACGATGGGAAGGTGTTTTCCTTAGACTAAGGACTCCGCGTTGCTCTAATGCGTCAACGTGGCCTTTGCTCAGTATGAAAATCTCAGTTTCTGTGTAACGCAAAGCATTTTCCACCCTAACAGGTTCTCTTGATCTACTTTTCCTGCCTCTCAGCTGACATACACTTTCCCAGTGGTGGGCTGGGCTGTGTTATAGGAACTCCCTAGGGAGATACAGCTGGCAGAGCTATTGTTTTTTCTCTCTGAAGCTGCAAGTGTCACAAGTTGTATTTATTTGTATGCTGTCCAGGCCTTTCCAGGTGTGATCACCTCATGGCCTTGCATTCACTGGTTTGGCCCCAGTGCCTGGGAGGAAGTGCCTTGGCCTTCTTGACCCTGTAATTGGCAAAAAGGGCCAGGTGAATGGTAGCTAGAAATAGAAACCATGCAGCTCCCCTGCATTCCCCCGGTGCTTTGTCAAGATGGCCTCATTTTAGCATCTGGATCTAAGATGGGGTTAGCAAAACACTAGCAGAAGGATGCCTCCTGCCAGCCAGGAGTGCCAGGTGAGCATCGCTCTGCGGTGTGTCACCCTGAGCCTGAGCACGAGGAGGGGGTGGGACGGGAGCGGTCTCCAGGAGGTCTGTTCCTTTGAACAATTGGTGTGACTCCCTTGCGTGTCTTTCAGAGAGGGCATGCACCAACCACTGTGGACCCCTTGCCTTCTTGCTGCAAGCAAGGATCTCCTGAAGGGATGCTGGAGCAGGAGTCTGCTGTGCAGGTAGAAGGGGGGAAGGGGCGCGTTCATTATATTGCAGAAGGCTCCAGGCCCTAGAAAGGGCCTGGAGCTGCTGTCACTAGACCTCATTTGCCACTTCAGTTCCATCTCAGTGTCCTTCATTTGGGACTGTGCCCAGCCAAGGTCTGCAGAGACCAGTGAACAATCTGGGGTCTTCTGCTGACTGCCTCTGGCCCAGCCTGCTTTGTGCAGCACAAACCAAGAGACAGTGTGGTTCTGGCCACAGAGCTCTTTCATTTTGCTTTGTATTTCTGAAGTTTTATCTTCCCTTGTACTGTTTGAAGAGCAGGGTTCACATAACGTGGGCGCCTCCCTGTTTACAGCTCACAGATATGTTTATGAAGCGTGCCTCAGGCATGACACTCACTAAACACTTCATGTCCAGCCTGGCAGCCCTCCCAAAGCCCCTGACAGGCAACCTGTAATCTCCAGACTCCAGGCAGGAGCCTCCCTGTTGCACCAGCATGCAGGCAGTGTGAGTGGTGATAGGGTGCAGTCCTGCTGCTGATAAACCTCTTCCAGACTGGCTGCTCACACTTGGTTTGGCTGCAGCATTCAGTGTAAGTGGGCTGATCAGAGCTGCAGACCCTGGTTGTCCAGGGTGAGCTGACTTTCTCCTGCAGTGATGCCATGCCTGTATTACTTGGTGGTGAGTACTTGGGCATGGTAAGGGACTCGCTGGGCAGCACTAGGGCAAGAGGAATCAGGTCAGTACTCAGGGTGTTTGGTTTGCACACAGGAGTTTAGGTATATCCTGGCCAGTAACATGGACTTAATTGTTGTCTAGAGAAAACAGCCCTTGTCCCCAAAAGATTCCAGCAAAATGGACCATAGAATGGCAGGAAGGGTTTGCTGCCTTTCTTGGGTTGCTGGGAACTTGCCTAAGATCATGCTGGGAGCCGGTGGCAGAGCCTGGTGTTGAACCCAGAACGGCTAGGTCCCCCTGGGGCTGTACTTGCTTTGTCCTTCTCACCACTGCTTTGCTGGCAGAAGGGAGGTTCCCCCAAGTGTTGTATTTTTGTGCTATTGTAATGGTAAATGTTGATTTCTGTGTTACCATCTTTCTTATTTTACCCACCTGGAGCTCTGGGACAGGTGCACAGGATGACGTTTCTTTCCAGGCACAGCGCTGCACTAGCTCTGCTGAGGAGCAGGTGGCTGTGCTGCCACGGCTTTGCTCGCATGTCCTCACCAGGGATCAGCTGGCAGAGATATATTGCCAGGCCTGTGCTTCAGGTGCTTTTCTGTCAATGCTTTCTTCCCTGCATGGCTTCCGGAGGCTGCACCCTGAGCGCTGGCCAGACCAGCCTGGCTGAACGCTGCTAGCAGTAAATCTATTGCAGCCATGGCACAGGGACTGTACCGCGACTCCTCACAGCGTGCAAATGCTAGGAGAAAGCCCCCTCCTCGGCGCTTTTGCCCGTGCAGGCAGGCACAGCAGGTGTGAACTAGCCCTGCTGAAGCAGAGGTAGAGAATGAGTCAGAACAGACTGCAGAAATTAGGAGCAGTTTATAGGCATCACTAGAAAAGTGAAGGAAGTTTCCCCACAAGGCACTGGGGCAGACCCTGATGGCACGGTCTGGACTCCAGCACATCTCCTGAGTGCAAGGGCACTGCCCAGAGCCCAGGGCAGGCTGGAGGCTGGTCTGCAAGTTGTGCCTTAGTCCCTGGCTTGCATCACACAGGCTCAGAGCACGTCTCTGCTTTCCCCCTTGCACTGGCAACCTGCTAGAGCCCTCTCAGCTCCCCATTGTTCATTGCGTACACCTGCCTGAGCCATGTCACGGTCCAAGGGAGGAAGCGTATTAGGAAAAGTAGGAAATAAAAAGCAGTTACAGTGCTGCTGCATCTCTCTCGGCAGCTGTAAACCCTGTTACGTTGTTAGAAGAGGGGTAGTGCCTGAGCAAAAAGCTCTCGTGCATTGTCTTCAGTCACAGTCTATGTATTTTCTGGTGAGGTAAAAATAGCTTTTCTTTTTCAGGGTATGCAGAGAGCAGAGGCTCCTGCTAACATCAAAGGAGAGTGACAGCTTTCCCCTGGGTGTGCGTGGCCTCAGCTGGCAGGAGCAGTAGCTGTGTTAATTCTTGCCTTGCTTTGACTGTGTGAAAGGAACAATGTCCTGGTCTCCAGCTCCCTGTTCAGACCTCTGGATCAGCCCCTGTTCCTCTCTCCACTCATTGTTGCTGGACCCAGCACTGTACTTCACTGGGGAAGTGATGGTTTGCAAATGACAGAACAAGATCTTGATGCTACTACTTAGAAAATCCATTAGTAGTGGGTGGGAACTAACAGAGGCGAGCTTTCATAGAGCTGTAGGCTGTGGCACCAGGGGATTCCTTATCAGAAGGATCAGTCTGCTCTGTAGGGGCAGCTCCCAAGTCCTTGCTCAATGCAGATTAAGCTGCTCCTGATATGCACTCTCCTCACTGTCCTGAACCTGTTCCAGCTTCAGCAGCTAGCAAAGGGGACCCCTGTGAGGGGGGAAGGAGGGAGCCAAATGGCAACACAGATGCTGTCTGTGTCAGAGTATGCTCAGCAGGGACCAAGTTAACCGTGGCCCTGAACTGCATGACCAGTGACAGTCCAGAACTACTGCTCCTGTTAAGAGTGCATAAAAATGGGCTTTCTGAAAGCTAGTTACTCGTGATTATGTAATGACGGAAGATTGCGCATGATGGAGGGGCCAGTCTGGTGCCTGCGCCTGAAAGCTTCCCCCCTCTTCAGTACTTTCAAAATGCTAAATGACAAGTTGCCTCCCTTCCCACAACACCTGCCAGGGGCCCTCGTTCTCTTGCTTTGGGATTTCTCCTCTGCCAGTTGTGCTGGGTTCTTTTCTAGCTCTGGCAACTCCTTGCCGCAGGAACATAAGCAGATCTTTCATTTCCTGCATGCCCTGATTCACCTGCTGCAAGACGGTTGGGCTCCCCCTTGCATTCTGGTCTGGGGATCTGTGCTGGGCATATAAGCCATTGGCCTCTGTAGTACATGCCTTGGGGAGGCCTGGGGCTATCACAAAATTTCCACTCAGCAGAAAGGACGATGGACAAAGGTTTTACTCAGGCTGGTGGATGAAATGAGAACAAACTCACTTGGCAGATAGCTGCCAGAGATGACCTCTTGTGCCTTGACTCGCATCAGTCCTATTAAGATCTGTGGACCTGTCCTAAATCATATGGGCAGGGGTGAGGATGATTAGCGAACAGAACTTGCGCATACAGATTTATCTGTCTTAAATCATATGGGCAGGGATGAGGATGATGAGAGAACAGAATTTGGGCATATGGATTTAGCCTTTTATCGGATTAATTTTCCCAATGCTTTTGCTCTTCTCTTTCATCTGGGTTTGCAGTATGTGCCTGGTAGCCTGTTCAGCATGCTCCGCTGGCTGCCTGCCTGAGGCTTTGCTACTATGGCCTCTCTGGAGATGCTGTGCTCTGCTGAATGCTGCCTTCTACTCGGAAAGCAGAAACCTGCCAGTAGGTTTTGTTTCCATTGCAGGCACCACTGAGAGTGCCCAGTTTCTGTGAAGAGAGATAGGAGAGAATGTTCCTATAAGGTGGACAGTGTGATTTCTGTTTCTGTGCATTTTGAGTTGAATCTCTGATTTAATTTTCCTGATCTTCCCTGATCATCTTAGAGAGACCCTAGGTGCCATTTTTAACTGCTTTTAATCTTAGCAGCTGTTTTAGTGTGTTTCCAGGACTGGCATATTCTTCTCATCTGATGAGAAAGGATCCAGGTTATCACCTGCAGACTTGGGCACTTGATGTCTGCAAGGCAGGGAGGTCCAAACAAGCTCTGGCTCCAGAGAAATCCCTAGGTTGGGCAATTGCTTGAAAGTAAACCACTACAGTGATGTACGGTTTTGCTGTCTTTGCTGGAAATACTGCCTCAAAGTTGAGGATCATGCCCACTACTGGACACAAGCCCATGTGAGCAAAGAAATGTCAAAGCAAGTGTCAAGGGCTGTTGCAAGGTTTACTGCACTACCTCCCCAGCTGGCAGCGCTGACCTAGGTTCCAGCACCCTGGTGCTAGCAACTGGAAATGACTGGATGACCTCCTAGATGTGAGTTGGACCTTTCCACACCATCTAGGTAGGACACCCATAGCAGTACATGGCTTTGGTGCCAGGATTCAGGTTTGCACGTCGCTGCTGGTCCTGGGGTTTTTTGGTTGTTGGGGTGATTGTGTGCTGGCAGGCTGGCCTGCCAGGTGTTTCCTTGCTGGACCTCCTCTGTTCTCTGCTCCATGAGCCCATGTCAGTCCGGCTCTGTTTCCGCCTGTTCAGTGGCAGACTGGCCACATACAGGAGGAGTGTGTCTGCTTGGCAGGGCTGAAAGCCACTGCTGCCTCCCCCAGGTAGGCCAATGGTAAAACTGTGCCTTCCCCTGAGCAGCAGCACATGATTCTCGGAAGGGATTGTGGCCCTCCTGTTGCTATTTCTCTGCTGTTCACGCAGTTTGCACATCCCAGTTTGCAAGATGCCTCAGCTGACTTTGCTCCTAATGTTTCCCAGAGAAAGGGTGGCACATGTTGCTCCTGATAAGGGGTTTGAGAGAGTGTTAGAACAATGGAGCTGCAAACAGATGCCTGCAGTATGCAGAGCAGGAGCTGCTAAGCTCCTTGCTGGAAGGAGCACATGGCTTCCAAAGAATACAAAAGAGACAAAAAAGTTTGAAGATGCAGAGTTATCATTCGTGACAAAACTCATGAGACAGCAAGAAACCTGTGTAGTGGTGTAACTGCTTTCAAGATCTTTGATACAGAGCAGCCATAGGAAGTTTTTCATGCAGCAAAGCCTGCTGCTCCTCACGGGCAATGTTTTCCAGTAGGTAGTCCTGGAAGAAACAAAACTGAACAACTGCCAGTGCTGGCAGGAGGGCGCCTGCCCCAAGGACGCTGTACATGGGCCTGGTGTGCATCCTTCTGCCTCTGGCATGCAGAGACTAAGGAAAAACCTCCACACAGCCAGCTTTCCTCTCTTCCCATGCAGGCACCAGCTGTGTGGCTCAGCAGCAGAGCAGACCCAAACTTCCTGGCCACTGAGTCTGACCGCCATTTGGCAGAAAGCATTTTGCTCCCCAAAGTACGGGAAGTAATTTGTTACTTGAAATCTGCATTGCAGTTCCTTCTCTCTGGTATAAGAGCAGCACTGTTCTTCAGTGAGACCAGAGACTCTGACGATACGTGGCGGAGACCAGGGAAGGGGAAAGGCAGGGGCTGAATGATGTGACTGAGAACTGAGAGTCTGGGAATTCCCTGTAGCACTCCATGTTCCAGTTGCAGGGCAGCTCTGGCTGTGTGATACCTCTGGGTAGAGAGTGAAGAAAATACAGCCCATTTCAAAAAGACTCACAGTGACCGCAAGATCCCCCACTCTTCCCTCTCTCTAACTAGTCCTTGCAGCTCTTCCAACCGAGCAGGGAATCAGCTGGTTTCAAGCACCAAAGCACTTTGTTTCTGCAGGAATTCAGAAGGTCTAATGGGTGCTAGCAGCCACTGACTGGGTGTGCTGCCCCTCACCTGCCTGTACTGTGGCCTGGTGGTTGTGCAGCACGGGCAGGACTGCTCTCCAAAGACTGCTGGAGTCAGAGACTCGTTGGAAAGGGCGACCAGTCCCTTTCTTTTGGCACCTTTGGCCCTGTCCATAGCAGGACATGTTCCCAGGGAGTCCCACAGCCCTGCGTGCGGATCCTTGCAGTGAAGGGGTCCCACCTCCTCTGGAGCTCCTCAGCAAGAAACCAGCTCAGCCTTTCCTCATGTCAGGCGCTATATAAACAATGAAGGACTTGCACTCCTTGCTCAGGCTGCCTCGTTGCGCCAGCAGAAGAGACAAGTGGGCAGATAGGGTAAAGAGGGCACTGTAGCAGGATGCACGTGTGCCTTTTGCCAGTCTGGAACAGTGTGGCAACTTGCTTCTTGCCTGTCTTTGTGTCCCAGAAAACACTGTGAGATCAGCACAAGTCCCTGAACTCATTTGCACTTGGGAATCATCTGCTTGCAGCATTTAGCAGCTTGTACAGAGTGGGCTGCTGACAAATGTGGCCACCTTTCACAGAAGGAGGCAATGGTGAGACCCTCCCTTCCTTTATCAGTGATGTGCAGATGGAGCTGGAAAGCGCTCCTCCCTGGGTGGGAGTGAGAGCAAAGCACTGCCAGAAGAGATTAGGGCAGGACTCCAACCACAGCCAAAAGACAGAGCAGGATTACTGAACCTCTGACTGTAGCCCTTGAAATCCAGCCTGAGCCTCTGGTTTGGCAGAACTTCCCCTTTGCTTATTGCCTTAGCCACGGTTACAATGCAATGGGCTTGGTCAGGTCCAGGCTTCTCATGTTGGGGTGAAGGGGCTAGGACATGCATCCAGCGGCAGTAATGCTTTGCGGGGTGAAGCTGAGAGCAGAAAGACACCTGTGCATAGGAACAGAGGAAGCCACTAATCAGGCCCAGGAGAGGGAATGGGACAGACTTGGACTGTCAGCAGACAAGGGGAGCTTTTCCCTGAAAGAAAAGAAAGGGAAGGAGAATAGAAGCACAGTCCGATATGCTGGGCTATGTTTTTCACTTTAGAAGGTCTTGGAGCACTTTGAAAATTCCAGATCTGAGGCTTCTCCCTCAGGGAATTGCTGGCAGCAGCCTCCTGACACTTCACAGCTTGAATGTCCCCAAGTCTGTGGAGCAGGACACCTGTTATGTAGGATTTAGCAGCCGTGCAAGAGTGCAAGAGGTACACAATGGCAAGTGCGACAGTTTATTTTCTCCCCCGGAATAGCTCCTTCCTGGAAAATAGCTGGGAAGGCAAAGGAGAATGGAAAGATACACTACAAACTCCAAAGAAAGGAAAACCAGTAGAGGCAGTCTCTGCAGCTGGAAGCAGTTGCTGTATATCCTGGGGCACATGGATAGCAAGTGACTGCATGTGCGTACAAATACCCGGGGGCTGCATGCAGCATGCCCATGCTACGCTTTGTGCTTATTAGTGGATGTTAAGTGTGCAATGTGTGTGTGTGTGTGTGTGTGTGTGTGTGTCTCTGTATTTAGGTACATTGGTGTTGTGCTGACTGGGATGTGTGTGTGTATCTTTTTGATACGCACATCTCCCTGTGGCCGTAGGGTCTCCGCATTTCTTGCTGTCACCGCTCCCTTTTGCTGAAATTCAGGAGATGGCAGTGACGCAATCCATACTTCAGTTCCCTGGCTAATCTAGTGGTGTCTTGATCTCTCTGACACCCCAAAGTAAAGTGAGCTGTTGCGAACGAATGCCCCCTGAGTGATAGGTAGGCAGTCCCAACACGCACACTAACATCAGAAGGGCGATATGACTACAGAGCTATTTCCTCTGCTTTTACCATTTGAGCTGAGCTATCGCTTCTTCTCTGGCTGCATGTGTTTTCTGACTGCTGGTGTCTGATGTCCTGCATGTCTCTATGCATGTCTGAAAGGTGCACGCTGAGCATGGGGAGCAGAAGGGCAGTACCTCTGAAGCACTCGAGCCTCAGCACATTCTCCAAGGCCCTGGCCCCAGCATCCAGAGGGTCGTGAGGGAACCGTGACCCCTCTCCTCTGTGGCGGGTGTTACCTGTGAAATGCCAGGCTCCTGGGCATGTCTGTGGGGCTGCTCTTTCTCTGCCGTTCCCAAGGTAGTACCTGCAGCTCTGACCCACTCCCTGCGCTTGGCAGCAATCATCTGCTTTCCGGAGGCGGCTTGGTATTAAATATCCTGTCTGACACAATAATGGAGAGAAAATGAACAAATTCCATTAGCGGCTGGCGATCCCTTCAGGGTCTGTGCTGGAGCGAGGAGGGAGCCTGTATTTTTAGATAGAATGCAATGTAACTTACTGGCGCTCTCGAAGCTGGGGAGTAGATAACCAAGGAGGGAGAGAGGGGACACCAGGCTCAGGTTTCAGCTGAAGTGCTGGACTATGGCAGCGCGAAAGGGCAGGTCCGGTCCAGACGTGGCTGTGAGTATACAAAGCACTTCTCCGTTGTGCCCACAGAGACCTCCGCTTTGCTTTTCTGCTTGCTTTCTGCCTGTAGTCTCTGCTGCTGGGCGTGCTGGGGCTTTGGGAGCCCCTTTGCTGCTGGAGCCCGTAGAGTTTTACCATTTTAATCTTCGCAGCTCCATGTGTGTCCCATGGGTGGGAGAGCCTGGCTGAGCTGTGCTTTGACTTTCCAAGGGGTTTGCTGGTGAAGGTCTGCGCCGTGGCTGGCATGCCGGCAGCATAGCTGAGGTGCTGCCCTGTCATTGATCCTGACCTGAGATGCAGAGGCTTCTAGCAGGGTCTGGAGTTGGAAAAGCTCTTTGCATTCAACCTGTTGCTTGAAGCTGTCAGTGTTTCCTTGCTAGACCCCAGACAGCATGCAGGGCTCAGAGCACAAGCGTGCACTTCCAAGCACGGTGCTGGTGCTGCCTTCTGCCTCTTACAGTAGATCATCCTGTACGAGCAGAGCACTGGGGTGCCACGTCGTGTCTCCTCTGTGCTCACAGCCCTCCACAAAGCTGACAGCTCTGCTGTGAATCTGGGGGCTCTTTCCAGATGGGCAGGGCCCTCCTCTGAGGTGGTAGCAAGCGGAGCCAGCTGGCACAGGAGGTCGTGCGATCAGCACGTGTTCCCCTCCGTGCGCCGCACGCGGAGGCTGCGCACCGGTACAGGGCATGGTGGTGCTGCCCTCCACCACCTGTCCCTCTGACCCCGTGGGCTGCCCCAGAAGGGGCCATGGCACCCGGCCACTGCTGCAGGAGCCTGGGCTGAGTTCTGCAGGGTGTGCCCAGCACAGTGGGGGCCAGGACACCCTGTATGTGGGCCTTCCTTCTCTGGGGGGTAGCAGGGCAGTGGGCCCAGGACTTGGCTACATTTCTCTGGGGTAGAAGGGTCGGGCAGAAAGGATGGGCTGGGGGAGACAGATGGAAGAGAGCAGAAGGCAGCTGAGTTGTGCTGCTCCAAAGTCCAATGGCTGAGGCTGCAAAGAGAAGGGAAGAGAGGAGCCCTGAACCCGTGTGGTGCATCATCCTGCCTAGGTCTGCCTCCAGTGCCGTCCTCTGTGGCCGTGCTGCTTCCAGCTCCTGTCCAGAAGCTTCCTAATCCTGAGTGCTCCTCCACAGCCAGGCTGTGGGCACTACAGTATGGCCTGGGATGGCAGGATGTAGACTCTCATAGCACTGGAGGTCCCTTGGTGGGTTCCACTGTGAGAGGTACAGGAGGGGTTCTGATTTTCTGTTGGAGCTGAAGGCAGAGGAGTGTGTCCTGCACCCTTGCCATGGATGTCTCGCGGCTTTTTCCTGCGGAGAGCCCTTTGGGCTGGACCTAGCAGGCTGGCACCAGCTCATAGTCACTGGTCCAAGGTCCCCGCCTCACAGAGCCACAGCACTGCCTTTCCACCCTGTTGCTCTCCAGCTTCTGGTGGGCCATCCCATGGTCTTCATTTGCTGCCGTATGCTGCTAAATAGTGTTGCTTGAAGTACTGCTGTGCCTTGCCTGGGGTGGCTGTGTTCTAGTGGTGCAGAGAGGCACTGCCTTGTTTCTGTTGGAAAAGAGAAATTGTCATTGTCACTGGTGCCGGTACTCAAACTCACCGCCGCGGCTACCCAGCGGGTTCTGGAGGGCAGCAGGGGTGGGCTCACCATGACTGCAGTCTAGGTCTCGTCCATCGCTGCAGTCTCTTAGCCAGGACACGGAGGCGTTTCCTGCGCCAAGGGAGGTTGCCATCGTTGCAGGAGTCCCCTTAGAGCTTCCTCCCTACCCTGCCCACAGTGCTGGGACCTCGCATGGCTCTCCTGCCCCGTCATCTGGATGCTCTTCACTCTAAGTCCAAGTCGCAGCCCTGCTTCTTCCTGTCTGATTTGGGGCATCTTAGTCTGTCCCAGCCGTTGCCGCCTTGACCTGCCCAGCCTCTGCCTTTTCTGCCTGGTCTCTGTCGCCATGTTCTCTGCAACCGAGTGAAGAGCTGGCCCTGTGCTGATGATGGGGAGAACAGGGGGACACTGAGTCTCATGCTTTGTCTTTTCTTCCCCCAAGGCCGATGCTGCAACCAGTTTCTTGAGAGCTGCAAGATCCGGGAATCTGGACAAAGCCTTGGATCACCTCAGGAATGGGGTAGATATTAACACCTGTAACCAGGTAGGTGAAACCCACAGGGCTTCTGGCACCATCTCTGGTTCATGTGAAAATGTGCCACGCGGTGGCTCTCCCAGGCCCAGTGACAGTCGCTGCACCCCTTCCTTACGCTGCTCCCATAGGATGGAGGCAGGGAGGTTCCCAATGGCTGCTTGCTTGCTCTGCTGTGCGTAGCTGATTGGGAGCACCTGCCCCGATCCCGCAGTCCTACCTGCCATGGAGCAGAGTATAAGTTGGCTGGTAATAGGTTGCCTGGCAGAGGAAGTTTAAAAACTTTGTGGCAGAGGCTGCCTGTCCTGACCCCGCTCCCCTCCTGTGCCTGGTGAGCCTGGCTCCTGGATGAAGTGTCTGAGTGTGAGACAGAAGAGCTGCTGTGTTAGGTGGAGTGCAATGGCAGCTTTGCTGTGCAGAGGTGATTTCCTGGGGATGATCTGCTCTGTGGAGGCATTGTGCAGCTTCCAGGCACGTATCTTCAGAGCTGTGGTGTGCCCGGCTGAGGGGTAGGTGCACACCACCCTGGCAGAGCATGGAGCCATGACTGCCAGTGCGGTGGGGGGGATTCCTGGAGTGCAGAGTTGAGTGTCCCGGCAGACCCCATCCTCCTCTCACCTGCACCACCCCTTGCCAGGCTCCAGGTGACCTACAGCCCCTTGTCCCTGCCTGTGCCAGGCAGCTGGCACAGGAGCTCCTAACCAGAATTGAGCTCAGGGGTGAGGCCACGCAAGGCAGACTGCAGCGTGAGAGCGGTCCCTTGCTGGGGAGGCTTCCACAGCTAAGCTGCGTAGAAACAGGTCCTATGCTGGGGAGAGAAATGGCTGGCCAGAAGGCTGATCTGGACCAGTTGTCTTTGGGGCGGGGAGGGCAGTAATAGCTATAAAGATCTGGGGAGCCTGGCAGTACTGGCTGGAGCATAGCAAAGAGCATTAACAGGTAAGCAGAGGGGGAGGTCTGAAGCTGCTTTAGGGTGACAAGCAACTGGGACAGCTGGAAGGGGCTCAGCTGCTTATCAGAGGGCAGAGCAGGTAACTGTGAAGAGTGTAGCACAGTGGCTGTGATGTTGCAGGAATCGCTCTTGGGGATATTCCCCTTGCCTGCAATGCTCAGGCTTTCAGATTCCCAGAAGCTGCAGCTTAACACAAGCAGGGGATGTTTGCAAAATGCCAGTCTTGTTGGCCTGAGAGGTGTTGGGCAGGTGGAGCCCCTCCTAGCCCAGAGCAGAGACAGGTCTGCCCCAGGAAAGGAGAGCTGCAGGCACAGAGGAGTTGTTTGCACATAATCAGTGGAACATTTTGTATCTGTGTAGCTGCAAAATGCAAGTGGCTCAGCCTGAATTGGGGTAGGTGCTGTAGGGAGAGACTCAGGGGGCTTGGGATGAGCAGGGAGGACAGACAGGCTGCACCGTCGGCTGCTTTGCAGAGCAGTTGTGATGCTGGGGAGGCTGACTCAGCAGGTAGCACAAATGTGTATTCGCCTGGTTCAGTATCAAGTCCCCAAACCAAGCGTAGTTCAGACCTACTGATTTGTGCACTGCAGTGGCCAGTGCAGTTACTGCAGACAGGTTCCCCCAGGAAATGTCACCATCTCCTTTTCTTTTCTGACTGATGGCACCGTGCAGGGTTTCTAGGCTTCTGCAGGCCCCTGGGGCACACTGCAGCTTGTGTTCTCCTCTCTGGGACACTAGATGAGGTTTGGGGAAAGCTCAGGAGATGCTTATTTTGTTTATCACTGTTTTATCTGGATTATAAATTCATAGTCAGCATCTGGATACTTTCAAAGATTTCTATCCTGGAGCTGTGTGGGAACATACGGGATTTAGATCAGAGGGGTCTTGTAGGGAGAGAAGGTAGAAAATTCTCAGTTTTAGAGTCCTTTGAAGATGAGCTTTCCATGGTGACCTGTTGGTGGGTTAGAGGCTTTTACCCCATAACCATTTTAGAGATGTACAGGGTCTGAAAGGAGGAGAGGCCATGTGACACATTCTTAGTACTAGGCTGCAGGACTTGGCGAGCACTCAGCACTGAGCAGATCGCATGCTTGCACCTGGCAGGATCTTCCAAGTTGCTGTGCTTAATTTCAGATTTTGGCCCAGTCGTTAAACCCAACTGCTGCTCCCTTAGTCTTTACTGAGGGAGCAGAAGCCCCTGTAATAGAGCCACAGCGGCGGGCCAGTTGCTGGAAGCAGTCAGACTGCTCCTGCTTCCAAATGCTTAGCTACAAATGCGCAGAGACAAATGGGTGTTTAATGCACCCACTGCTCCCTTACAGACCTCTGGGAAAGCAAGTCACAAGGAGCAGGGAGATCCTGCTGCTGAAGTCTGTGCCACTCTCCTCTTCAGGAAGGACTGGGGATGCTGCCATGTGTGGCACGTTCGTGTATGCCCTGTGTGTGCAGAGGCTGGGGCAGAGCCTGGCAGGGAAAATCATCTTACTTTGCCTGTTCACAAGTGGCTCGGAGAATTCCCTCCTGCCAGTTTCTGTGGGTGTCTGGAGGAGAGGGGCAGAAGTAGGTAGGGGCTGTGTTTGGCCACGCTGGCCCACACCTTCTGAGATGGGAGACTCCACAAGCGGAGCGCACCACGGATGTTCACTCATTTCCGATGACAAGCCTAAAAGCAGAGGGAGGATTTCTACGTCCACTGCTCCTGTACCGCTCTAGTGCAGAGGAATATGTGGTTCTGGAGAGGGCTCTGCAAAGAATTAAACAGGGAGACCCAGCCACAAGCTAAAGACGATGGCTTTGAACTTCTTCCTCACCCAGAGAGATGGTCAGTCACCCGCTGTCTCCACTGACCAGCTGCGAGTCCTGTTTCCAGACAGATTTCTGGTGCTGGTGAGGGGATTTAACACCTTGATGGGGAGCACGTGGCTACAACAGTATGAGGCACTTCTTTCTGTGACGTCTTTGCACTGGTTCCTGCCATCTCCCTGAGGTTAGATGGCACTTTGGGGTTTCCTTCTGAGGAATATCAGACCTGTGGGAAAGGTCCAACCTCACATGTCCTGTATAGAATAAAGAGGGATATATGTGGTCAGACCTATCCCACAGGCCCTGTATTCTTACTTGAGTGCAGAGACCTTGACATGCCATCTGATCTTCATCCCGCCGATTTCATGCCCTTCATTGCTGCCATCTGCATCAGTGTCTTCATCGTCCACCTCTTTCGTGTTTTGAATTCCTGCATGCGCCCATCTCATCCACGAGGAGCTGGAGGCCTGAGGATGAGTGCACCTTGCTGCCAGGACCCTCACCAGCAGGGAAGAGCACTGTGCTAGCACATGGGTGCCAGGAGATAGTCTCTGTTGGGGTGGCCAGTCACGGTCCTGATGGCCAGTCCAGGGCAGGGCCCTGCTTTGGTACAGGCTAAGTGCAAAGTTCCACCTTTTGTGTTTTTCTGTAGGGCTGGGCTTGTCGCATTGAAAGCCAGCAACTAGGATTTCTGGGAAGCTTTTGCGGCACTTGGTGAGGGGAATGCAGCACCTTTCAAATTAAGCATATCCTGTGGCGGTTTTGGGTCAGATGAGCTGTCAAGCCAAAGCAAATATGCAAAACAGCCTGTATTGTTCCTGGAGCAGAAATATCAATGGGCCGCTGGGAAACAATCTTCTGCAAACATTGCACTTACTGCTGCAAGGCCAGATGTCATGGTTTAACCCCAGCCAGCAACCAAGCACCACACAGCCGCTCACTCACTTCCCCCCTCCCCACTGGGATGGGGAAGATAATCGGAAGGAAAAAGGTAAAACTCGTGGGTTGAGATAAGAACAATTTAATAAAACAGAAAGGAAGAAAATAATAATTACGATAATAACATTAATAAAATTACAATAGTAATAATAAAAGGATTGGAATATACAAGTGATGCACAATGCAATTGCTCACCACGCGTTGACCAATGCCCAGTTAGTTCCCGAGCAGTGATTCCCCCCTTCAGCCAACCCCCCCCAGTTTATATACTGGGCATGATGTCACATAGTATGGAATATCCCTTTGGCCAGTTTGGGTCAGCTGTCCTGGCTGCGTCCCCTCCCAACTCCTTGTGCCACTCCAGCCTTCTTGCTGGCTGGGCATGAGGAGCTGAAAAATCCTTGACTTTATATATAAATTTAGTATAAATGGACTTAGTCTAAACACTACTTAGCAACAACTGAAAACATCAGTGTGTTATCAACGTTATTCTCATACTGAATCCATAACACTATGCCAGCTACTAGAAAGAAAATTAACTCTATCCCAGCCGAAACCAGAGAATGATGATTCCTCACAGGTTTTCAGCATTCAATAGGTTATTTATGAATCCCTTGCGTAAAAAGGCCTATGTGTTGGGGTGAGCAACCAAGCATCTGTGGTCTTGCACTCCAGGCACGTGTTTTGTGAGTGTAACCGAGAAAAAGTGTGTGTGCCCACATATCCAACTTGTGAGCTCGCGAAGGTAAGGGTGCCAGTGATCCTCTGTATGGGGTTGTGTACGTGTGCCTTAGTCAAAGAAGCTGGGCTTGACCAAGGCAATGAGCTCAGTGTAGCCAAGCCTGGTTGGGGAGCGTTTCCTTTCGGTGGTTCTGTTCTGTGGCTGTTGCAGCATTCCCACTTCATTTTCCCTTGGAAGCAGGCCTTTTGTACTTGAGGCTCTAGGGGACTTTGGAGTTGGTATGCTGAGGAAGCCTGTGGATTTTTAGGTTTTTGCTCTTTGTGCTGTAATCAGAGTTGAGCAAAAGAATCTGTGGCTCTTTGACTATGAACCTGGATAGCCGGTGCTTTGAGTGAGAGGGATTGGAAAACCTTTTTCCAGCATGGTAACACTCTCGAAGCTGTTCTAAGTTTAAATGGAGTGTTGAGGGCTGGAACTGGAGCCTCCCCGGGCATTTTCTGCTCCCCTACCTATATTCAGGTGGGGATGAAGCAATTCTGTGAAGTGACCTTCCAGTACTCTACAGAAGCCAAAACAGATGGTTGGGAGGTGGAGTACTTGGGCAAGATTGTGTGCTCCCAGGGTTCTGGTGTCTCTCTGCCATGTGACAGCATTGTGTAGGGGTGAGTAAACATAGTGCGTCCACCTGGGAGAAGTGAGGGACAAGGGAAGACTGCCTTATGGGGAAAAAGTGACATCTGAAATTGCCTGCAAGTATTTAACCTCTTTGCCAGCAAATATTCCAGCCCTTTTGTTCACATCTGGGAAGTGGAAGAGGGTGTCAGAAATAATGGAGCAGAAGCTGTCTTAGCAGCCTTTAGGGTGCTGACTGGCCTGACACCTCCTTCTGACAGCCCAGGGATGCTAAAAGGGCACTGGCCGGCCCTTTGCTCCTAGTGCTCAGGTTCCATGTGCAGGAAAAAGGCAAGGTAAACTGGGGCACATGCAGAGATGTTCCTGAGAAGTCACTTCAGCTGTTTGGGAGCTTCCTGGAACTGGTAGAGCTTAGCAGTGGCACAGCCAACACTTTCTCCACACCCTTTGCTGCAGCTAAACTCTGAGGGAGAAAAGCCAACTCTCTGCTGAGCATGGGCTGCAGGATGGGGCTGTTGGTAGGCAGTCTGCAAAGCCAGGAAGAAGCCAGCTGCTGGACCAGAAGCTCCTGAACTGTTGTGAATTAAATTTGGCTGCTGCTTTATAAAATCATTGTCCCAGGATGACCTTCTCACCGCACTTCTGTCTGTGTCAAATTTAAGGTTTGTATGTGCACTTACACAGCGGCTCCAGTGCATCCTCACTCTGGGCCGTACAGAAAGCTCAGCTCAGTGCTTTAGGTTGGAAAAGCCTGACTGCAGGCAGGCAATCACAGGGAGAGGCACCCCAAGGAAAGTCACTTGAGCAAAGACAGGAGTTGACATCAGGGATGTGTCAAGAGAAGGGAGGACTGAAATAGTGCCTGTGGCACCAAAGGTGCCACCCATCCGAAGGAAATCATCTACGGGTGCTGCATGTTTTGCTGATGGAGAAACTTCCAGCATTAGTCAGCAACTCAGCATTCAGCTGCGTGTAGTTGCCCTGGCAGCATGGAGCTAACTGTGGCTATCATGCTGGATGCCAGTGCAGGGCTCGAGGGCAAGGCAACGGCTCCTGCTGCCACCAGCCTGGACCTTCTCCAGCATGGGCCAAGTGCCCACAGTCGTGTCTGCACAGGAGCTCAGAGTAGGGGGTTCTCTGGAGAGCCCCAGCCCCGGCAGGTGACTAATGCCCCTCTCCCACCTTTGCTCCCTCCAGAATGGGCTGAACGCCTTGCACCTGGCCTCCAAGGAGGGCCATGTGAAAATGGTGGTGGAGCTGCTGCACAAGGAGATCGTTTTGGAGACAACAACCAAGGTGAGGACAAGGGAGTCTGGTCACATTAGTCATGACTCGGCACCCTGCCATTGCTGCCAGACGCACCAGCAGTAGTTGAGCAGTGAATCATGCTGTTTGCTTTCAGCCCCTGGAAAGGCTGTGCTGGTGGCAGTGCTGCTGGGCTGGGGCCCGGGGACCAGGGTCTGATTTCAGCACAGTCAAAGCCATGCTGGGCACCTCCAGGTGGGTGGGAAGTTCCTCTCCACCCATGCCTCTCTCCCATGGGGGACCTGGAGGCCACTGTTGAGCTCAAGAGGGGAGTAAGAGAAGCCACGTGCTAGTGCTGTCTTTACTCACGTCTCCTCCCAGCGCTGGCTGCCAGCTCAGGGCAGCCCTCGCTGTCCCAGGGCAGCGCCTGCACGCTGCAACACTGAGATGGCCTTGGTACCATTGTTGCAAGCCTGGAGAGCTCTGGTGCTCCATAAGTGATGTCTCGCTCTCTCCCTGCATCCCCATGGCGGGGTGTGGTTCTTGCTGGGTGACAAGCGAGACAAGGGTGCAAGCAAGCAGGGCTGACAAACGAGCAGCCTCCAGCACCGCCTGAAGGGCTGTGAGAGCAGGAGGGGACCTGGCTTGCCACCTCCCCAGTGCTCTGGCAGGGCTTGGGGCGCAGAGCACAGTGTGGCATTCTGCCACACCACCCAAAGGCACAAGTCGGAAGAGCCTGTGTCTGCATTTTCCAGCCTGCTTATCATCCCTTAGCTCTGCTGGGATGCTTTGGCTACCAGGGTGCACACTGCAGTTTTGCCTGAAGACTGCCAGCTCAGCTCCCCCATCCTCCCCCCCCGGCTCCTCATCTCTCAGTGCTGGAGATACACAGAGCCTGGCAATGCATACAGCTTTTGCTGCCAGTACCTTCATGGGAAAGATGAAATCACTGTCTTCCCTGGCCAGCAAATGTGAAGAGTAGCTGCCTGGTCTATAGCAGGGATGGGGCATGGAGCAAGGGCTGCACGGCCCCACAGGCTTCCCCTGGCCAGCTGCTGTGTTTGCATGTGTGTTAGCACATGTCAGGCCTATCTTTCCCCGGCATCCTGGGCTGCTCCAGCCCCTGAGTACTGCCCTGTGGTGTCTTTCAGAAAGGAAACACAGCCCTGCACATTGCTGCCCTGGCTGGACAACAGGACGTGGTCCAGGAACTGGTGAACTACGGGGCCAACGTCAATGCGCAGTCACAGGTACAGTGACCGAGGCTGGAGTGGAAAAAGCACCCAGCATGCACGATGGTGGTGTCCTCATGGCGGGAACTGTGCCCAGTATGGGCACTTCAGCAGCCCTTTATAGTTTCTCTGTAGTCCTGTTCAGGGCCAAAGACTGCTCTGCCAGACTCCTGAAAGAAGACGAGTGCGCGAGTGGTGGGGAGGGAGTCTTGAGGTATATGGGGAGACCAGCATGATCTCTCTGCTGAGGGGTCCATGGCAGCATGCACAAGCATGTCAGACTCCTCCTGGGAGGACTCGTGGCCAATGCCTCCCTGGCACAGCCATGAGGTCTCCAGCAACCCCTGCAGCTCTGCACACTGTACTTCCTTCGTCCACTCTTTCTTGGGCCTGGTGGGGCTGCAAGATCTCCAGCTTCTGCCTGATGGGAGAAACGCCCCTGAAGCAAGGGAGAGTAGTGGTAGTGAGTGGAAGGCAGTGTCTCCTGGGTTGACTGTTGTTGTGAAGCATCCCCTGCTTCTTTCTGGATGTGGGGAGCCTTGGGCTCCAGCTCCCTATGATTGCTCCACCATTGCCAGTTTTTTTTCTTTTTCCCACCCACACTGTGTATGCTTTTGCCCCAGTTCAACGAGCTGGGGGTGTGGGTGATGATGAGGTGTAGGTCTGCAAGGAGCTTGAGGAAGAATTGTGTTGAATGTGCATGGCCCTGTATTTGCAGAAAGGCTTCACACCCCTCTACATGGCAGCACAGGAAAACCACCTGGAAGTTGTCAAGTTCTTGCTGGAAAATGGAGCCAACCAGAATGTAGCCACAGAGGTGAGATCCCTAGGGAGGACCCTAGGGCCCTGCTTGTTGGGGCTGCTGTTGGATGTGCCAGACTGCTGCCATGGCTCCTCAGCTCTCCCCCTCTCACCTACGTCTCCTTGGCAGGATGGCTTCACTCCACTAGCTGTGGCTCTGCAGCAAGGGCATGAGAACGTGGTTGCTCACCTTATCAACTATGGGACAAAGGGTAAGGTCCGCCTGCCCGCCCTGCATATTGCAGCCCGCAACGATGACACTCGCACAGCTGCTGTGCTGCTGCAGAATGACCCCAATGCTGACGTCCTCTCCAAGGTGTGTGGCTTTCCCATCCTGTCTTGGGGAGCTTTCCCACATCCCCAGGGAGAACAGCAGCTTGGTATGCTGTATTTATCCATCCTTTCAGCAGGGAGCATGTGTCTGGCTGGGCTGATCCCTCCTTCTTTCCCCTAGACTGGATTTACGCCCTTGCACATTGCAGCCCACTACGAGAATCTCAGTGTGGCCCAATTACTGCTGAACCGTGGAGCCAGTGTCAACTTCACACCCCAGGTGAGTGCAAAGTGGGAAGACTGCTGGGACTGGTACTGCTCTAGCACCAGAGGAGGATGCTGTGCCTCCTTTCCATGTAGGTGCACCTGCAGCTGCCAGGGTACGCTGGTGATGTGGGACCATGCAGAAGGTAGCACGCTGATGTGTGTCTGGGGAGTTGCCGTTAAGAACCAGCGTGGGCCTTTTCTTCTATGTCTCCCCTCTGTGGGATGCAGCCATGCATCCCTGGGAGCTCTTGGGACCTTCTGTCCAGGCTGTGGGAAAGCTGGTGCTCTCGCTGCACGGCAGAGCTTATAGCCCCTGCAGTTGGTGTGCCTCTGTGAAACAAGCTGTTCCCCTGCACTGTCCATAGGCAGGGATTTAGCTCTCCCCTGTCCTTTGTCCTTTGTTTGCCCCATGCCTCCTTGCAGCCCCACGGGGGAAAGAGAAGGGGTTGCTCCCTCTAACGGACTGCCGTTCCTTCTGTCAGAATGGGATCACTCCCCTGCACATAGCCTCCCGCCGAGGCAACATCATCATGGTACGGCTGCTGCTGGACCGCGGGGCCCAGATAGAGACAAGGACCAAGGTGAGACCACTTCTGAATCACCAGCAAGTACACGGGCCATCTCCCTCCCCAAGCTCCTTGCATCCAGGGAGCACTGCCATGCTGCACTGCCCGGTGCATACCCTGTGAACATCTTGCTGGGTGTGTGAGGGAAGGTTTCTGGTGCACTAAGGGGATGGACCAGGTTTTTTGCTGGTGCATGTAGAGGTGAGAGGAGGCTGCGTGGCTACACTGGGTGTGTGCCCTGGGGGCTGAGAGCAGGCTCCGTTTTGCCTTATTTTGCAAACAAGTCCAAAGTCCCTGCTACCCTCCTGCCCGAGGGGAGCCCTGCCCTTCCTTGCCCATGCTGAGCCCTTAAACCCTTATGTCTCCCCAGGATGAGCTGACCCCTCTCCACTGTGCAGCTCGCAATGGACATGTGCGAATTGCAGAGATCCTGCTGGACCATGGGGCTCCCATTCAAGCCAAAACCAAGGTACCCGTGAGATTCTGTGGGGTTGTGCTTGGTGTCAGATCCCAGGGCGGGTAACAAGCTGTGCACAGTTGCTGGATGCCACCCGTGGCTGGGCTGGGGCTGAGTTTTGGCCTGCCAAGGGGTGAGGGTCTTCCTGACCTCCTCCTTGGCCCTAGCTGAAGCCCTTTGCCCTTTGCCTGAGGGCTTCAAGGGGACCAGCCCTGAGAAGGGGATGGCCTGGGGACAGCCTGCCCCATGGCAGCAGCTCTTGAGGCCCTGCCCTCTGCTCAGCATTGCTCCCCTGTAAGTCTCAGTGGGGGATTTCGGGGCTCCTCTCTGGTAGCACCCTGGGGAACATGCCGTCTCTTCTGCCCCAGAGCTGTGGCCGGGGGAGCGAGGCAGGGGCTGGGTGGGATGCCTGGTCCCCCTCCTGGCCCAGCCCTGAGGCTTCTCTCCACGGTTGCAGAACGGCTTGTCGCCGATGCACATGGCAGCACAGGGCGACCACCTGGACTGCGTGCGCCTGCTCCTGCAGTACAGCGCCGAGATCGACGACATCACCCTGGACCACCTAACGCCACTGCACGTGGCCGCACACTGCGGGCACCACCGGGTGGCCAAGCTGCTGGTGGAGAAGGGGGCCAAGCCCAACTCCCGAGCCCTGGTGAGTGAGGAGGGGCAGGCAGGGCTGAGGCAGGGGAGAGGGAGAGAGCGTTCTTGCAAATGACTGTCCATCTGCAGAATGGCTTCACACCCCTCCATATCGCCTGCAAGAAGAACCACATCCGGGTGATGGAGCTTCTGCTGAAGACGGGTGCCTCCATCGATGCCGTCACGGAGGTAGGTGGGCTGCAGCCCAGCCCCAGCTCTCCTGCCGGTGCCTGTGCAGAGCAGGCAGCGCTGCAGGGGGTGACGGCCCTGTTGCCTCTGCTGGTCCCCAGGCACTTTCTTCATTGTGGCTTAGAGCTCTTTGCAGCTCTGTTGAGCCTGGCAGCATCTCCCCACAGCCTGCTACAGGCCATGTGCTACACAGCAGGGGGGCTGCAGGGGAGGCGGCAGCTCTCCGTGTTCCCCTCAGCTCACCTGCCAGGCTCCCGGGGCCAGGCTGTGGACCCAGAGTTTGCCTCGGTGCAGGAGCGTGCCCAGGGAGGGGGAGGAGGGGGCAGGAGGAGAAGTTGGCAAGGCCTTCAGCCTCCCTCTTGGCTCCTGGCCCCTTTCTCTCCACAGTCCGGCCTGACCCCCTTGCATGTGGCTGCCTTCATGGGGCACCTGCCCATCGTCAAGACCCTGCTGCAGCGTGGAGCCTCTCCCAATGTGTCCAATGTGGTGAGTCCCATGCTGGCTGGGGCTGTGGGAACTCAGCATGGTGGGGTCCAGCAGGAGGTGGGGATTCCCTGAGTCCTGCTCTCTGCTCTCCTGAGCAAGCCCTGGTGCCCCCCGCTTTGTGCTGGCAGGAGGAACAGGTAGGGGCCAGAAAAGGTTGTGGGCACTGCTCTCCTGTGCTCAGCCCAGAGGAACGACTGCAGGGAGGCATACCCTCTCCTACAGCCTCACCACTTTATCCTGTCCTTGGTGCAGAAAGTGGAGACGCCCCTGCACATGGCAGCCAGAGCTGGGCACATGGATGTGGCAAAGTACCTGCTGCAGAATAAAGCCAAAGCCAATGCCAAGGCCAAGGTAGGTACAGAGAACCTGGGTGATAGTCCAGCTCTGGGAACAGCCCGTGCTGGTTTCTTCGCTCTTGCCTGCCCAGAGCTCGGCCTGCCAGGGGCTGCGCAACAGCAGGACCAGGACCCCTTTGGCAAGGCAAGCAAGGGTCTGGTCCAAATCTGCCAAAACAGCTTCTCTTCCTCCCTTGCAGGATGACCAGACTCCTCTGCACTGTGCTGCACGCATCGGCCACACTGGCATGGTCAGACTCCTGCTGGAGAACAACGCCAACCCCAACCTGGCCACGACAGCGGGGCACACGCCCCTGCACATCACTGCCAGAGAGGGGCATGTGGACACGGCCCTGGCCTTGCTGGAGAAGGGGGCCTCACAGACCTGCATGACCAAGGTAGGCTGCTGTGGCCACCGCCACCGAAGGAGTGACCCAGCTGGGCCAAGGCTGGGCAGGCTGGTGGCACAGGGTCCCTGTCACAGGAGGGGCAGCCTCGTCCTGTGGCACAGCATGCGCCAGTGCTCTCCTTCTCATCCCTGTACACCCTGTGATGGGCTGCCTTTCTCCTCAGAAAGGATTTACCCCTCTCCACGTTGCAGCCAAGTACGGGAAGGTGGATGTGGCAGAGCTGCTGCTGGCATGTGACGCTCACCCCAATGCAGCAGGGAAGGTGAGTGCTGCTCCTGTGGCAGTGGGAGGAGTGGTGCGGTATGGGGAGAGGCTCTGTCTCACCTGTCTGTGCCCTCTCCCCCTCCCCAGAATGGCCTGACCCCGCTGCATGTGGCGGTGCACCACAACAACCTGGAGATCGTCAAGGTGCTGCTTCCTAAGGGGAGCTCCCCACACAGCTCAGCCTGGGTAAGGCTGGACTTGGGTGTCCCTGGGGATGTGGGGGTGTGTCACGTGTCCAGGCTGGGGCCAGCATTGCTGGGCAGTCGTCCTGTTCCAGCAGACAGGCTGTCAGGGGTAGTCCCTGCTGGCAGCGTTGTGGCTGTTGCTCGGGGACGTGTTTTCATCACAAGCCCTGTGGAGCAGTGCTGCAGTCTGGCAGTTTGGGAAACCAGACATGAATATTTGCATGCAGCTATGAAGCAATGAGTCAGAAAACCCACGAGCTTGTGAGAGTCGCCCCACTCTGCCTGAGCATGAGGAACATCTCCCCGAAGAGCAGACCAGCAGCCTCGATTTCCACAGTGTTTGTGGAAGCTGCATCCTCAGAACAGACAAGGGGCTGCTGGTACCTGGCCCTCCCCATCTGGCACTCCCCTCTCCCGCTGCACAGGCTGCAGGCAGTCTTGCTGGGCAGGCATCGGGAGCAGCCGGTACCGGTGCCAATCCCCCACTGGTCTGCGTCACTGACAGCCTGCACGTCGCCCCAGGCAGAGGGTGTCTGCCAGCTGCTTTGCTCCTGCAGCGTGGCAGCAAAGGCAGTGCTCAAGGCCCTGCAGTCTCTGCCTGAATACTAATCCTGCATATAGTGAGTTTTGCTCCACACCTCAGCCAGACACGTTCTAGGAGGTGTCTGTGTGCCCTGGCCTCTCACAGCTCCAGGTGGCTGAATAGTGCTGTGGGAAACTCCAGGAGAGGTGATACCAGTCAGACCTGAAGCAGGTGGTCTTTGAAACCCCTGTGCTGACTTGGCTGGAAGAGCGGGATTTGGCCTCAGCGTCAGAGCTAGTTGCTATCAGCGGGGTGGTTTGGGTGTGAGCGTGCACCCCTGAGCTCTGGAGGCGACTAGGAAGGGTAGGCCTGGCCTGGAGAGGCAAGGTGGCACCTTCTGTCCCTGCTGGTCTGCTTGGCTGGGGCTGAGCACTGCAATGAGCCTCTCTCTCTGCAGAATGGGTACACCCCCCTGCACATTGCTGCCAAGCAGAACCAGATGGAGGTGGCCAGCAGCTTGCTGCAGTATGGGGCTTCTGCAAATGCGGAGTCTGTGCAGGGAGTCACCCCGCTACACCTGGCTTCCCAGGAGGGGCACGCGGACATGGTGGCACTGCTTTTCTCCAAACAAGCCAACGGTGACCTAGGCAACAAGGTAAGTTGTCCCAGCGCATCCTGCCAGGCTGGAGGCGAACACCCCAGCAGGGAGTAGTAGATGGGGTGGTAGTCCAGGCCCCAGTGCCTCCTGGCATTCGGGCAGCAGTGCGCTGGCCAACAGCACAGTTTCAGTCAATTTGCCAGGTTGGAGACCTGACTTAGAGTCTGTGCTGGTAGAGCTGCAGTGATGGCATCGCCACTGTGCTGAGACCTCCTTTGTTTGCAGAGTGGCCTGACTCCTCTCCATCTTGTGGCCCAAGAGGGGCATGTGCTGGTTGCTGATGCTCTGGTGAAACATGGAGTCACGGTGGACGCAACAACCAGGGTAAAGTAATGCATTGACCATGGCTGTGGTGAAAAACATGTGGAAGAACTACCTCTAGGCCTGCTCCAGGAGCATTGCTTTTCTTTTTCTTTGTGCAAGAGTCTCCCCTCTTGCAGTCATCCTTACCATCTTGTCTGTGTCTTGGGGACTCTTCCTCCTCTTCCCCACCTTCCCTGGAGGGGTGACTCTTGCCTGTTCCCACAGCTCACCCCTGTACCCTCGGGCACAACGTGGTGTGGTCTGCAGTGTCCCCTCTGCCCTGGTCCTGGGCTCTCAGACAGCACCCGCACACGTGCCCCATCCTTCATCCGTGGGGGCTTGCCCATGGGATGAGCATACCCAAGCCAGAAGGGCAGAAAGCACCACTGAGGGCAGTCTGAGACCTGATCTCATCTTTCAGATGGGCTATACCCCGCTGCATGTGGCCAGCCACTATGGGAACATCAAGCTGGTGAAGTTTTTGCTGCAGCACCAGGCTGATGTCAATGCCAAGACCAAGGTACAGAAACGTCCTGTGCTCCAGGGACCCTTCTGCCCTGGGCGACAGTATGCAGGTTGATGGGGAAGGCTTAGCCTCCCTCCCTGCTTCCACTTCTCCCCCCTGCGTTGCTCCAAGCCCTCCTGCCTCCATGGCTGGAAGCTGCTGTAGTGTAGCTACAGCCCTGGGTGAGTGCTGGGTTCTGCAGAGGACTTTGCTTACCTCGGAAAGGAGGGAGCCGCCCTTGCGCTCCAGGCATGAAGCCCAGTGTGAGGCCCAGGGGCATTTCTGGGGCAGCAGACTCCCAGAACTGATGGCAGCGCCCTCTGTCCTCCTCTGCAGCTGGGCTACACCCCTCTGCACCAAGCGGCACAGCAGGGCCACACGGACGTTGTGACACTTCTGCTGAAGCATGGTGCCTCTCCCAATGAGATCAGCACAGTGAGTATGGCGCTGACCCGCACCTCCTTGCCCCGTGGCAAGCTCGGGTGCCTGCCTGGGCTTCCCTGTGGCTGTTGCTGACCCACTGCTTCCTCCTTGCACAGAACGGCACCACTCCCCTGGCCATCGCAAAGCGGCTTGGCTACATTTCCGTCACAGACGTGCTCAAGATCGTCACAGAGGAAACAGACATCCCGGTGAGCCCCTGGGGACTGGGACCAGGACCCTGTGGAGGAGGGCTGGGGCTGGGAGCAGTCACGCAAAGGTCTGCTGAGCGCAGCTGGGCAGGGCCAGCGCTGACAGCTGGGTGCCTAGCCCAGATGTGGGGAGGGGGCTGCAGGTGGCTGTGCAGCGAAGGGCTGGCCTCCTCTGACTCCGCTCTGCTCCTGCAGTCAGTCAGTGACAAGCACCGCATGAGCTTCCCAGAGACTGTAGACGAGATTCTGGACGTGTCAGAGGATGAAGGTGAGGGGCCAGAGCTGGGTCGCGCCATCCCAGAGATCTGCTGGCTGGGCCAGTGTGGCAGGCAGCAGCCCCGGCGATGGGCACTGGTGGTCCTGCCGGCCAGGGTGGGGGAGCTGTGTGGCCCCACAGTGGTCTTGCAGGGAGGACGAGGGGAGCCCACCAGACTCCTGGGGTGGCACCTCCTGGCTCGGGTGCTTCCCTGCACTATGGAGGAGGGATATACCTGGACCACTCCATGGTCCCATGCCCCAGGGACGGTGTGCAGAGAGCCCTTGGGCATGCAGAGCCCCACACTGTGCCCTGCTCTGCGGGGTAGTACCAGCTCCCAGCCCGGCTGCAGCTGGTCTGCTCCTACTCCCCCCCACCAAGACCTCACCTTTGCCTCTTCTTACTTTGCAGGCACTGCTCATGTCACAGTAATGGGTATGAAATGTGTCCCGCTGCCCCAGCTCAATGGCCCATTTCACCCCATGGCCACTAACCATCCGCACGCCACATCCATCTGCTGAGCCTTGCTGCTGGGCTGATGCTACCCAGCATTGGCCCTGCCATCCCGCCCTGCCCATCTGTGTCCGTGCTGCTTGCTGTGGTGTGACTGCATGAACAGGGCTGTCCCCCTGCTGCAGGGGATCCCTGGCTCCCTGTCAGCCCCAGGCCCTGTCCCCCAGTAGGCGGAAGAGCCTGGTTCTGAGACAAACTCCGATGTCCCTCCACAACTGCCCCATGCTGTCCTGGCCAGGGCAGGGATGAACTTGAGTGCTTGAGGGCCTCTGTACTACTACAGTCCCCTCCCCATCACTAGGGCTCTGTCCCTGCTTTGGGAGGTGCTGGACTCCCCCCCATAGGGCACTGGCAAGAGCTGAACCCTGGTGAACTCCTTAGTTGGCATTAATTGGGCCAGCAGGCAGCGCTGGCTGGGCTTGTGCCTCCAAGGGGGGTGCGCGGATGCACTCGGCAGTGTTAGGACATCCTTCCCACGTCCCCAGCCCTGCCTACACTCCTGTCCCCAGCATCCAACGGCAGGGTGTCTCTGGCAAGCTCTGCTCTGCGCTTCATGCTGTAGGAAAGGGGTCGGCTAGCAGCCGAGGCTCCTTACAGCTACCAGAGCTCCTGTCCCACTGACCCACAGCACGGGCCTTGCTCCTGCTAGCGGACCCCATCTGGCAGAGGGCAAAGCTGCCCCGTGGCTGGCTGGGACCCAGGGGATGAGTGTGTGTGGCCAGCAGTGGGAGCAGAGATGGGCCCTGGCTCCAGCCCTGAGGAGGGATGAGGGCAAGGGCTGGATGTCTGTGCTCCCTTGTCCCTCTGCCTCTGCATGCTGAGCCAGCTCTTGGTTTCAGAGGAGGAGCTGATTGCGCCAACACCCAGGACACCTGATCGCAGGGACCAGGAGGGCAAGAGGGAGACACTGGAGTTTATGACCATGACGACAGTGGAGCAAACGTAAGAGGCACTGGATGGTGGGGGGGGAGTGGGTACGGGGCATGGGGCCAGCCTGGTGCTGGGCTGGGATGCCAGTGGGGCGGGGACAGCTCTTGGCAAGGAGTGGATCACTGAGCCCCCACCGGCTAGCATAGCCGGCAAAGCTAGCTGGTGTTGCTCCTGCACCAGGACATGAGTGCACTGCTGAGTTTGCCTTCATCCAGCGGCCCCGGGACTCCCTGGGGATGGCCAGGGGCTGAGGGGCCCAGGCCTGCCACTTCAGTGGCTGTCACTGCCCTCTCCTGCCAGGGTGGAGTCTCCAGCTGTCCTGCAGGTCCCCTGCATCCCACCTGAGACTGTGGTGACCAGAGCGGAGGAGACTGAGCAGGTAGGACCTGTGGAGACAGAAGCTGAGCAAGTCAGCCTGCTGCATGCGCCCTCAGTGTCCCCACAGGAGGTGAGCATGAGACACAGCCTGCCACGGCCCCCCCAGGCACTCCCTACCAGGGGGAGACCCCCATCGCCACAGAGCCAAAACATGGGATGGGTGGTAGGGATGGAGCCGGTGGTATGGGACTGCCCAGGGGAGGGTTGCGAGGCTGTGGAGGAGCGGGCAGGCTCGGCACCCCCAGATAGGATCCTATGCCCATGGGGGCTCTTCCCTGCCTTACACAGCCCTCCAAGGAGTTTGATGAGGACTCCCTGATCCCCAGCAGCCCCGCCACCGAGACCTCAGATAACATCAGCCCAGTGGCCAGCCCCGTGCACACAGGGTGAGTGCCCAGCCCACGCGGCACATGCATGCTCTGCATGTGAGCCAGCTGCGAGATGCCCACATGGCCATGCCTCTGCCCGCTCCAGGTTCCTGGTGAGCTTCATGGTGGACGCCCGCGGCGGCTCCATGCGGGGCAGCCGGCACCACGGACTGCGCGTGGTCATCCCGCCCCGCGCCTGCGCCGCACCGACCCGCATCACCTGCCGCCTGGTGAAGCCCCAAAAGCTGCCTGCACCCCCGACGCTGGCTGAGGAGGACGGTCTGGCCAGCCGGGTCATTGCCCTGGGGCCCGCTGGCGCCCAGTTCCTCAGGTGAGCACAGCTGGCAACAGAGCAGATGGGGCTGCCCACACCGGGGCCATCCCTCAGGACTGGGGACAGATCCAGGCTCCTCTGGAGTCTCTGCCAACTGGGTCAAGACCTCTGCCCGTCTCTGCTTCTGGGGGTCTGGTGCAGAAGAGGTCCCACTTCCAGACAGGCACAGCATGTTTCTGGGGTGGGTCATTCCAGCATAACAGAGCAGTGGCTGTGCTGTGGTAGAAAAAGCCCTGACCAGCACGGTCCCACTGGGTCCAGAGCCCCGTTTCCCAGCCAGAGGGGTGTGAGCAGTCCTGCCTTCCTCCTCTGGCGGCTGTACAGCATGGGCAGGTGCTCTGCCAAGGGCCACGTTGCTGCCTGCGTGTCCCAGCGGCAGCACATGAGTGCGAGCACCCTTCCTCTGCTGTCTGCAGCCCCGTCATTGTGGAGATCCCACACTTTGCCTCCTGTGGGCGCGGAGACCGTGAGCTGGTGGTGTTGCGCAAGGAGAACGGCTCTGACTGGAAGGAGCACCGCAACTGCTATGAGGAGAGCTACATGGACCAGCTGCTCAATGGCATGGATGAGGGTGAGCATGCCAGGCAGGCAGGGCCTCGGCGCCATGTGGCTCCCCACAGGCAGGGCTGCAGCTGGCCTGGACGGTGGGATGGGGTTGAGCCTGGCGTAGTTGGTGCAGCTCGCAGGGGGTGGTGGGTGACAGCTGCAGGCTTGGTGTGTGAGCACTGATGGCTGCGCTGCCCTTGCAGAGCTGGAGAGCCTGGAGGAGCTGGAGAAGAAGAGAGTCTGCCGCATCATCACCACCGACTTCCCTCTCTACTTCGTGGTCATGTCCCGGATTTGCCAGGACTGCGATATGATCGGCCCTGACGGAGGAAGTTTGAAAAGCACGCTGGTGCCCATGGTACAGGCCACCTTCCCAGACACCGCTGTCACCAAGAGGGTGAAGCTGGCCCTGCAGGTGAGCTCCGGAGAGCTTGGCCTGGGGCCCAGCTGGGCTCCTGCAGGCAGGGGTAGGCAGCAGGCCCAGGCTGCACCCCAGTCTGGGCGAAACTGGCCCCGATGCCCATGCTTGTGCTGCCTGCAGGCGCAGCCCGTGCCCGATGAGCTGGTGACAAAGATGCTGGGGAACCAGGCAACCTTCAGCCCTATCGTCACAGTGGAGCCACGACGGAGGAAGTTCCACCGTCCCATCGGCCTCCGCATCCCACTGCCACCATCATGGAAGGACAATCCCCGTGACAGTGGCGAGGGTGACACCACCAGCCTGCGCCTGCTCTGTAGTGTGATCGGTGAGGCTACCAACCCCTGCCGCGCAGGCCAGCATGCTCTCTGGTCGGGATGGGCTGGGCTGCCTTGGTGGGGTGCAGCTCCAGGAGCTAAGGACAGGTCACCGTGGTGGAAAGAGCGATTGCCTAGGGGATGCAGACCCCAGGCTTGTGGAAAGGCAGTGTGCTCACTCTTCCTTTCTGCTGCAGGAGGGACAGCCCAAGCCCAGTGGGAAGACATAACAGGCACCACGAAGCTGGTCTATGAAAATGAGTGTGCTAACTTTACTACCAATGTGTCTGCCAGGTGAGTTGTGGGCAAGCACGTGCTCATCTGGGGACATCTGCTGCTCCTCAGGCCCTCTTGGGGTGCAGCCTGTGCCAGGAGGAGCCTCCCATGCCTGTGCTCATTGGGGTGCTGCCCCATTCCCACGTGCAGGGCAGTTGCCTCCAGCCTTGAGACCCCCCACGCTGCCTCGGCGTGCATCAGGAAACATTCACAGCAACTGGGTGTGCAGAGGGAAGGGGCCATTCTTTGTGCTTGGGTGGGTCCCCCTCATGGATGGGGCTGCTCCTGTACCGGGAGCTCTTGGGGCACCCTCGGCGGTGCAGTTTGCTGTTGGGGGGGGGGCAGCTGTCCAGGTGCCACTGGGCAACCCGCCCGGCAGCGCCCCAACCCAGCCCTCCCACAGGTTCTGGCTGGCCGACTGCCCGCGCACAGCTGAGGCCGTGCACTTTGCCACAATGCTGTACAAGGAGCTGACGGCCGTGCCCTACATGGCCAAATTTGTGGTGTTTGCCAAGATGAATGATGCACGGGAAGGCCGACTGCGCTGCTACTGCATGACTGATGACAAGGTTGACAAGACTTTAGAGCAGCATGAAAACTTCACTGAGGTGGCCCGCAGCAGGGACATTGAGGTTTGTCCCCAGCGGCGGGGGGG
>VYZV01021773.1:17369-29423 GCA_013401275.1 Pandion haliaetus | reverse complement strand
CCCCCCCCAGCTCTCTGGGGCCAGGGCACCCCCAGACATGGCCAGGCCATGGCACAGTGTGGGGGCGGGGGGGGGTTGTCTTAGTCCAAACGGCCCCCTGAGCAAGGGAAAAGCTTTGCAAGCCTTGGAGACAGAGCAGGAAAGCTCAGTCAGGCAAAGCTGAGGCTGGATCAGGCCATCACCCCTGGCCAGAGGCTGCCAGGGCTGCCATGGAGGTCAGCAGTAGCTTTTTGGGCAAGCATGACTCAAGCAGGAACTGGAGCAAATACAGCTCGTAAAATGTTATGATTAAATGGTATAGGCAAGTACTGCAGGGTAACACACACCTACTTGGTAACTGAAGCTTAACCACGCTACAGGTTAACTCCCGTAGCGCATGTGCTACACCCAGCATTTCTTACACAACTAAAAGCTGATGGTCAAAAACTGCACAACTATAACAACTGCCAGGGAGATAAGGGTTGCACTTTTATTTTCTTTTTTTTTTTTTAAAGTAGCAAAGCAACAGCCCCATCAGTTAACAGACACGGATGGAGGATTGGTGAATTGGTGTTAGGAGCTGTACCTATTAAGTTGGGTAAAACAAGTAAACCAAAATGCTGGTGAATAGACCCTTAATGCCATTACAAACTCCTAATGAAGGAGGGGTCCTAGCCTGGGTGATGGAGATACCTATTAGTACTGAGCAGTTGTTTTGTCTTCTATCAGTAGCACAGGAGCTTAAGCAATACACTTCAACCCTGTGGATGTTGTTAACTACCTCCTACTTGGCTTCAGCTGCTTTTGTTTTGTTATCATCTTAGGTGACAGGAAAAGATACCAGGCTTTGCTTCTTTTTCTTCTTTCCCCCCCCCTAGATCAATTGCCACAGCTGAAGTTGGGCAGAAGAGAACAATATGAAATTGGGGTAACAGTGAAAAGCATAGGGCCAATAAGGGTGTCTCCATCACCAAACAAGAACAGCCTGCTTTCTCTTGGCGAGGCTGGATGTTAATGGTGATCATGTCTAACAGATCACTGACAATCGAATGCAATGTTTGTCACAGGTAATGTGTCTCTGTGTGTATATTTATAAAGGATCGTATTTTGAGCACTACAAGAAGCAAAGGTAAATCAATTCAGTACAGAAATATTTCCCATAACTGTACCTTAACAGATCATACGCTATTAAGTGTAGCTTTACATCACTGTGAGTAAGGAAGACTGTCCCCTCTCAGGTATTGTAGTGGAAACAGTTTAGTTTATTTGTACGTAAGTTGATGGTCCTGGAGTAGGTAGAAAATAGCACACCATGGAAAATGGGGTTCCTCAACTATGACAAGTTGTGCATACCCTGCTGGCGCATTATCTGTGCACAGGGAGAGATGACCTAACTGACCCAAAAGAAGGGTTTTGAAGGCACTAACGATGAAAAGCAGGGAGGCCGCACAGAACTGAACAATGTAAGTGAGGATATGTGCATTATGTCTCCTGGGAAAGGTTAAGGGAGTTTCTGGACTCTGTTACTTCTTTTCTTTGTCTCTCTTTCGTGATATAACTATGTTTTACCCATGTAAAAACAAGCAGGAAGTAAACTACCTTGAATCCCTGTTGGTAGCTAGTGCAGGGAAACTCAAATCTAAGGACACTTACACAGAATAGCTGTCCTGACCTGGGCGTAGCAGATGCCCTCCCCCAGCAAACACCACTTGGGGTACAAAGGAGGCACTTAAGTATTGCCTTCTCCAGTGTTCCAGAAAATGCAAGCAAGCTTCTGCATGTAGCAACAAAACAGCATTTGCTTATTAAGAGCAGGCAGAGGACCCAATGAAAGTGCTAAAGTTTGTAGGAACATAAGGATAATTGGAAAGTACACGGGATGAATGCTCAAATGCAAGTTGTTTTACTGAATAATATACTTGCAGAGCTGAAAGGGAAAGGGGTTCCACTTCCAGCACAAGATTTCAGTTTCCTTGCAATGAGCTGAGATTATGTACGTGCATGTTGGTGCACAACAAGATCAGATCCCACCACTTCCCTCACGAGCCATTTGAAAGGGGATCTCCTGCCCCAGTCATGGAGTCTCAGATTCTCCCACCCACACTGGGCTCCCACCACAGCACGTATCGGTTCCTCAAGAGCCCCATCTGCCACACGAGTGACAACTGCCTGGCAACTTGCAGTTCCAGGGGATAGAGGGAGGCTTCCAAGGAGGATGATCCTCACCGCTTGAGGAAGCCCAGCAAAGAGACTGTTACTCAGATGCTGGAGAAGCAATGGTCCAGGTCAGGCTATGGCAAGAGGGTGGCAAAAGGAAAAGGAAAGGTTTCTCCTTCTGGAGGTAAAGCTGGAAATGGCCTGAGAGACCATGTACTGCCCCTAAGGGGTTTGTGCTGCAGACCTGAGAGGCACAGGCTCATGAAGACTCCCTTGGTTGTCAAGGCAGCTAATTTCAGTGCAGCTCACCAGTTTCTGTGCCGTGGGAGACTTGTGACTGACACACATGCACATCAACACACCAGTCCTCCCCCTGGGCCTGTAAACACCATATGGAAGCATATGACACCATAAGTGTTTCATTTAATATTGCCCCTGCAAGGGGCTTCACTGTAACAGTAACAAGAAGGCATCTTTGCCAAAAGCTGCCCAGGGCCTAAAGACTCTAGGCAGCAATAGTGCCTCTGGGAGGGAACAGCCAGAGGATGAAGAAGCAAGTCCAAGCAGCTCTGGAGTAGCCAAAGTCCAAAGATTCGGAGCTGCTTCAGACAAGCCGCATACTGCAGGCAGAAGGCTCTGGCCAGGCCCAGTAACGGAGCTGGAGGCAGAGGGCTCAGGAGCGACTCCGGTCTTCGTGGTTGCCTACAATCATTTTGCTGTAGAGTTTCTGTTGCTCCTCCTTGAATGTGTCTTTCACCTTCTCCCTTTTCAGTCCTCCATCCCTGGGGAGAGAGTCGTACCATCAGAGTGGCTGCAGGCGTGCACTGTCTGAAACTTCAGTTGGGGCTGCTCAGAGCAGGCCAGAGCTCCTGCAACAGCCGGACAGCTACACTTGCACCTTACGCTGCCAGGGTACACTGCCGACCGACTCCCCGGCCAAGGGGAGTTACTTTCACACCTTGCTCTGCCAGGAGCTGCACCCATGGCCCCGCACTGTGCTCAACACGGCAGCTCTGTCAGAAGCGTGAGCTGCTCTGACACCACTACAGCAGACTGCCTCCAGAGTCCCTCTGCCTCCCAGGCTCTGAAGATCTCAGTGCCTCAAAAAGGAAGGTCCCAAGCTCAACCTGCTTTGCTCAGCAGCATCAAGTCAGAACCAGGGCATCCCAGTGCAAGCTGGAATCACAGACTGAAGCCCTGGTGCCCGACACACACAGCAGAAGCAAAGACTTTGGTCCCTGCTACAGAAGAGCAGTTTTGGAGGTCACCGGCAAAGATGTATCTCCATTTCTCCATAAGCCTACTCTGCCCAACGCAAGACACAAACTTAGCTCTACAGCCCACGAGCACACACCAGGACCCAGGACCAAGGAACCCTGGCACTGGGAAGAGAAAAGCCTGCCTGGACTCACCAGAGCAGATCCACAAGGCCCCCCTGCCTGGCAATGGCTGACTTCACTCGATTGGCAAACTGGACAGCGTCCTCTTCGGGCTGTGGCAAAATAACACTGTTCAGCAGGAGCAAAGGGCCGAACAGGTAGCAGATTAGATAGGCCACGTTCACCTTACCTGCCTGGTCATTGGGGGCAAGTACCAGACGCTGCAGACAATGGCCCAGCTGGTCATCATCCTAAGGAGGTAGGTTACCATGCCATACTTGCTGCTGTTCCAAAAGGCATCTCCAAACTGTGGGTCATACTAGAGAGGCAGAAGAGCTCATGAAAGGCAGGCAGTGGTTGCACCCTCCCCGAGGCTCCAAGTT
This sequence comes from Pandion haliaetus, assembly GCA_013401275.1. Classification (NCBI taxonomy): domain Eukaryota; kingdom Metazoa; phylum Chordata; class Aves; order Accipitriformes; family Pandionidae; genus Pandion; species Pandion haliaetus. The sequence goes on along the minus strand of VYZV01021773.1, from coordinate 25,525 downwards.
CCACCCCAAGCCCAGCTATAGGCCAGCCCTCCCAGAGCACTACGCGGAGTGACCTCAGCTTCCCCGTGCCCTCAGACCAGGCCGTCAACCCCGCAGTGCAAAGACTGAGCTCTCACACAGAAGGCTACTTGTGCTGTAAGAACGTTTGCCTTCTCATACCTTGATGGCTACAGGGTAAACCGTGGCTCCAATTTCAAAGCTCCCCTTTTTGAACATCATCACAGATGTGTTGTTGATGCAGGTTCCTGTAAGAGGCAAGCGCAATCTTCTCAGCTTCCCTTTGCAAGTCAGCTCAGAAGTCTAAGCTATACACCTAAGGGCTAGGCCACAGGCACCCAGCACAGGCACCCAGCAACGCTGAGTGCCCCCTAGCACTCCAAACCCTGTTCTCTGTGTGCACAGGATGTGTCACCGGGACATCATGTATCTGACTTCCACATTCTGGGTTCAGCCAGCTCTAAAGATGCAAAGTCCCCTTTGTCTCAGTGAAGGGTCTCAAGGCCCTTGGCTGCGTAAGAAGGGAAGGAACAGAGATGTGGTGCTGTCCCAGTGTGCCCTCTCCACCAGGTGCCTGTCTGGCCTTGCTCCACAACTCACCTTCCGGAAAGATAAGAATAGGCAGTTTGCTCTTGTCCTGGACGTGCTCTGTGAGCCTAAACAGAAGAGTGTCACCCATTAGCAGAGGGCACAGAAGCTATCACTAGCAATCCACACAGTCCTTACCCTGCAGTCAGTGGGGACTGTCTGGGTGCCAGCAACAGTGGCGCAGTCTCCCAACACCCATAAGGCGAGGCAGTGTCCTCGCCCAAGGGGAGCGGGCAGCCTCCCCTGCTTTCCCAGCCTCCAGACCTCCCCTTGCAGCTAGTAACTGTCACACCTTTTGGCGACGAGGTGACGATCTTTGACCTCAGAGCGTTCAAACCAGACGTGGGGACAAGCTTTCACCATGGCTCTCTGTATCACACCCATGAGCCCTCCGTGGATCTGACCCACCTGAACAGGGCAAGAAGACAAAAGTTACAAGACCTGGCGACACATGAAGGCCAAGGCAGCTCCCAGCTTCACGGCCAAGTAGAGATTCTTCTTTCTAGCCCTGCCCTGGAAAGGCTGAGAGCAGAAGTCCCAGGCTCTGACTGGAAGGACAGATGTAGCGAGCCCCAAGCGCTTTCCGCATCGCAGGAGGTCCAGCTGGAGAAGCGCTTTGCTCTTCCATGGATAGCAAAGCCCAGAGCTCTACTTGCAAAGCAGTGCCCAGAGACCCCTGCTGCTCTGAGTCCCAGGCCAAGCCGGCTGGAAAGCCACGCACAACAGGGTATCTGTGCACAGGGCCTGAGCGTGCCCTGCGATGTCATGCAGGGAAAAGTAGTTCTGCATGCTCAAAAGCCTCTTGCTGCCTACTCCCTGCCGCATGCAATAGGCTTGCTGCTCCCACCACACATGCGGCCAGGCCCTGGCAGGCAGAGCTGGGGCTGGGGGGCAGACCTTACCATCGCGTAGTAGCCATCGCTGGCCAGGATGATCACATCAATGGGAGATGTGTGATTGGCCACACAGATGCCTCCATTTCGGGGTCTGTTTTCTCTAAATGCAAAACAAAGGTACAGATGAGGACAGAGGAACGAAGCGTGAGGCCTGCAAGAGGCACGGCGTGGAGCAGCTGGTGGGAAGGGACACCCTGCAGCAGACAGTTCCTCCTTACCGGTCGTGGTAGGTGATGATGGCCGTGAGGGCACGCACACAGATCCGGTAACACATCAGGTGGACATGCTTGCTCAGGAACTCCTTACACCTGCAGCCCAGGACAGAGACCATCACCCCCCAGTTCTACAATCTCCCCTGTAATGGTGCCACTCATCCCAGCTGCCCCAGGCCATGAGATCCAACCGAGACTTCACATCTCTCCCACAGAAACACAACTCATCCTGGGTTTTGCCATCAGCTTACAACCACTGATTCTTAACTCATGAGAACCAAACTTTGGCCTTTGCTCTTTTCTGTTATTATTCCTTTCAAGGCCCAGGGCTGAGCGCTCTTCCACAGGCTTAGTGCTCGCATCTAGGGTCTTTGTTTACAATCACAGGGTGTCTGCTCCTGAGAGGCTACAGATGCCAGCACCACTTGCCTTGTCTGCAGCAGGCAGAACAGATAGGCCTTGCAGGAAAACTCCAGGATTATCAGGTCTCAAACTGCACAGGGGGCTCCCATCCCCTCTTCCCTCAAAGACAAACTCACCTTCCATTTGGCAAATATCCCACCACCGTAGTACCAGTCACCAACAAGCTGATGCCAGTAAATGCCAGGGCTATCCTGCAGAAAGAGGGAAGCTACATGCTAGCAAAACCAGGCAACAGGCCCTACTCATCAAGTAGCCTGTCTCTCCTGATCATGTGGAACAGGGTCCGTGGGGCTTGGAGACCAGTTGCACTTGCTGCAGTGGGAACAGGCCATCAGTGCCACCTCGGCAAGCAGATTCCCACAGCAGCACTCACCTGAGGGGCAGAAGGAAGCAGTAGCGGATGAGCACACCCAGTCCCCAGAGTACAGTGAGGCGCAGGCTGATATACTGGAAGTTGTAGTTGGTCCTGCTGAGCAGGTTCCAGGACTCCAGCTCTTCAGCCGAGAACCTCTTGGTCACTTCATCATCCATGATGGTCTCAATGCCTTTGCGGCAGAAATAGAAGATATCCGAGAGCTCAAACTCAGGGGCGTCCAGGGCTTTGCCACTGCCACTCCGGCGGATCTCCTTGATTTCCTCTTCCAGTGACGTTGGCTCCTTTGCAATGATACCTGCAACACGCCACAGGCAGCTCTGAGCAAAGTCCAACTTGCCCGCTCAAAGACGGCTCAGAGCTGGGGCCCTTACTTGCCTGCCTTCCACAGGGCCCCCTTCCTTTCTCCAGTCCAGGCGGGCATAAACCAGTCCGCCCAACTACCTAGAAATGTAGCACTCCCTGGGTGCTTCCCTCCCCTTCCTCAGGAAATGGACCTCTCCATAGCTCCCCCCAATCCATCTACATGGAAAAGGCTTCCCAGCATACCTCAGCTGCTCAGAGACACCACATTTACCCCACCTCCCAAAAAGAATTTTGAACTTCATGTGTACCCGTGCAGGGCAGGATCTCACCATTGACATAGGGCTTGTATAATGGATGGTTCTTCTCCTTGGCACCACGCTCTATTCTCAGTGTCGCCCACTGCAAGAGACACACATGACAAGCAAGATTCGCAAGGCCTCTAGCTCCACGGCATCCACTACCCTTGTTTTACAGTTGACTTCCAGGGAAGACCATGGTTAAGGGGAGAAGATGGGGCTAAAGCAGGAGGCTTCCATACAGAACTGAGTGATGGACACAGCTGAACCGAGGTGGAAGCAGTCTGGCCTGGGAGGAACATTTTTACAGCAGAGATCTGCCTGCAGTGGGACAAGACGACTGATGGGGAGGTGACAAGCACATGCACAGGACAGCCACGACGTGCACAAGTTTGTGTGCCGTTCTGCCCAGCAGAGCCCCAGCAGGAAGCAGGGAGTGCCAGAGGAAAGAAGCGTGCTCAGTGGTGAGATGGCATAGCAAGATTTTCTGCGGACTCCGTGTCCTGTAGGCTCTGTTGCACCTGCCACGTGGTTGCCACTGCACAGCTTCTGGGTGGACCATGCATCCTGCTGGGGTGGTCCGCATCACAACGCAGGAAGCTGATCATGGGACCGGTGCTATTTTTCAACCCTCATTTCTTCCAAGCTCAAAGCAGGGACTGTGTTTTCAGGCTGCTGCTAAAAACATCAGCCTGACGACGGGATGGGATCCTTCCCTCCCCGATTCAGCCAACAGCTGCTTCTGCTTCTCAGCTCACCAGTCAGTCCAAAACAGCAGAAGCAAGCACCGTCAGACAGCTCTCTGGCAGGCAGCTGCCAAATCCCGTGCCCAGACTACCTGTTAGCCACAGAAATCTCTCTCAGCTAATTCTCAAGGGCAACAGCAAAAACTGCAGGCTGGATTTCTGGCCAGTCTTCCTGCCTGCCCTCCAAGTAACCCTCTCAGCCTCAAGCTCTTCTGCATTACACAGGTCTGGGAGAACAAGCTTCTAAAGGATAACTTGGGTACAACGTGCTTATTGCTCCAGGCCACCTGCTCCATCAGGGATCTGTGAAGAAGGGGAAGCCGCTGGGAACTCCTGGCATCCCAGTCTCGGCCCATGCCAGCATCGGATCAGGAGGCAGCGATGTGGGAAAGCTAATTACACATGGAGTGTCCGGCCCATCTAGCAGCCTCCTCTGCCGGCAGAAGGAACTGCAGGATTGCAGAAGATTGTCTAGACACTGCCATCCCAGGAGAAGTCAGAAGAGGAGCTCTGACCCAGCAGGAGCTGGGCAGCCCACAGAGAAGGCGTTCCTCGCAAGCCTAGCCCGTCTCTATCCTGACAGCAGTAGCAGAAAACCCAGACTCCCACCAGGGAAGCACCGGGCAGGTCTCCCTCACCACGGAGGGAGATGTGCAGCCGCCTCCCCAGGCCCTGCAGCTCTGGCTGTGTCCCACAAGCTGCCAGACTTGAGTGCTGCCCCTCTGGCCTAGGTTCACAACACTGGACTCTAGAGCTGGGAAAATCTTTCGGGTAAGTAACGCTCCCCAAAATACAATTCTGCATGATCAAACCTAGTGAGTGAGTTTTCTGCCAAATCTGTGAGCAGTTGTGCCAGAGTGCTCCTCTCCCCCACCACAAAGATTCTTTGATAAAAGCTGAAATAGACTTCAAAGTCTTTTCAGAAAAAATAGTTTCAAGATTAAACACCAAAATAGGTGTTGAGATTAAATGTTCCTGAATTGAAGAATGAAAAAAAAAATGAAAACAAGATAAAAAGTTCCATTTCAGATAAACTAAACTTATTTTTTTCTCCCAGTTCAGTCACTAAATTTGAAGTCAGAGGTCTTCAGACATCTGTGTTAAGGAAGCACCTCATGAAGCACCTCACAAAGCCCAGGGTCTTCCCATTCACACCTCAGGCTTTGGGTAGGACTCAAGAGTTTAAAGAGCTGAACATTGCAAGCTCCAGGGCTGCCTTCCCAAGCCAGCCAGTACAGAGATACTCCTGAGGAAGACCAGCCTTGTTCAGACAGCAGTAGCTGTACCATAAATCCTTTAGCAGCTTGAACTCCACGTTTTAGAGCCTAAAACCTCCCTGTCGAGCACAGGACGCCCCTTTTCCTTTTGCTTATCTGCCAGGGTAGGGTGGTGTAGGCTTTATCTACTAGAAGTTTGGCAAAAATTCTGGTCTCACCAGGGACTTGCTTCAAGGAGAGGCGTTGGCTGTGAGACAGCCCATAAAATTAGTCTGCCAAAGGCAGGCAAGGGAACAGCATGACCCCAAGCTGGAAAATTCCACTTGGCCTCTCTGTGCCAAGAAGGTCAGCAAGGGCTGCTGGTCCTCAGAGGCTGCAGGTCCAGACATGGCTGCTCGGCTCAGCAGATAAGCAGGTGGCACTCTGGGACAGAAGGCTGTTGAGAGCTCTGGGTTCTGGCCACAGACCGCTCAGGGCTTGCAGTACAGGAAGTCCTGCCTTACCTCCTGCTTCTGCTTCACCCAAACATGTCCTGGAGAGGAGCAGGCTGCTGACTGCAGCCTCGTCCCTCCCCATCACACCCTACACCCCTTTTGGCTTCTTTCCACATCAAACTGTAGCAGCACTCCGCCTTGCCTGGGACATTAACCCATCCAAGCACACATGTCCTCTCAGCACATCTACAGATCCTACTGCACTACAGCATACTTATGGGCCACACTATCCTACTACTTTACCTGAAGACTTAACTGGATTAATTACAGGGAAAAACCAGCCCAGGAACAGAGATCTAGTGAACTGCATTTGGCCGAGATGACCCAAACGGGTCACCGGGCACCCGCACATGTCACCAACAAACCAACCTTCCCCCCCAGTCACCTGCAATGCTCTGCTGAGGGGCAAAAGCCTCTCTTCCTAGCACGACCATGCTTGCCAAGACCCCTGTAAACACACAGAAAATTCTGAAAACATGACTTACCTGAAAAATCTTTAACAAAGTTTTCATGTAAACCTTGCGGATGCCAAAGGAGACTCCAAAAATTGCTGGCACAATGATGAAAACCAGAAGCAGAGTGAAGAGGACAGTTATGGAAATCCCCAAGAGATTAACAACCAGGCTGTCAAAGGGGAGCAGGAGGAACATGGTGAAGGGACCAGGCAAGGCTGGTGCCCTGCAGCCAGACAGAAGGGCTGCCCACAGCGATTAACCAGTCCTCCTGTTATTCAGCAACAGTCTCGCACATGCACCAAGTCCACAGCCTGCTCACAGACCCCATTCCAAAGTTCACATCCTTTTTGGGCTCTGTGAGAGGGAACGCAACAGGATCAGGGAGAGCAGTTGGGAAAACAAGCAAACAGTCTGCCAGGAGCCCAGGTGAGTTCAGACAGTGCGGGTTGAGGAGCTCAAAGAAGAGAGAACACGCACACAGGTTCCTCCATGGGCGTGCAGTGGGCACTGCAGTGACACAACTGCGTGAATGGATATCCTCCCAAGGGCGCCGCTGAGCAAGTCCTGCTGTGGGGCAGCTTGTGAAGAAGCTGGCGGCAGAATCCCCTTCTGGCTGCTGAGAGCATGCAGAGTCTCTTCACAGGGACAAGGTGGAGTCCATCCCTGAGCCTGCATTGGAGGAGATCGAGGGAGTTGGCACTTGCAGGAGCCTACCGTATGTGGAGCTATTATTGTTCTTTCCGTGAGGACACGGGCACTAGCGCAGATGCTTGCATGACGCCTGGAACAAGTTTAATTCCGGAAGCCCCTGGCATCCATCCACGCTGAAGGGTCGTACAGACACGAACGAAGCCTGTGTCCCTGGAAAGCTCTTCAAACAGCGAGTTAGCTGCTTGGCAGACGAGGCACTCACATGCCACCAGCACTAGTGGAGGAAAGAGAAACCGAAGTCAGGCAAGTCAGGCAGCTCGGAGAGACGTCAACTCAGAGGGTGGCAGGAGGCCAGGGACAGAGGGCTCTGAACCTGGAAGGCTGAGGTCACATCACTCAGAGCAGCTCCTGAGACACAGCAGACTCGGACTGGCACTCCAGCTACTGCCTGGCACTGTCACAGACTTGGGAATCACCCCCTGCTGCCACTCATCCTGTATTTTCATACCATCCACACCTCAGATTGAGCAGACTCATCCAGAACCACGCCTAAGCACAGGACACTGCAGTCAGGTCCCAAGTACCGGAAAGAAGCCAATGGAGCGACAGAAAACCCTTCCTCATGATGAAGATCTTATCGCCTCTCTCATTTCAGAGGCATCTGAGAGCACTGAGCTAGCCGGGTACCCAGATTCCCGGGAAGGCATCACTTCCTCTACTCGTGTACACGCACCTCGCCTCCCTGTCACAGAGGGCAACTTTACAAACAGTTCAGGACAGGAAGTTAGCCCAAGGGGAGAATTATTGCTGATGATTAGCCAAAGTGGAACCTGTTGGGGCACGGGGGCCAGTCAAAGGTCAAATACCCAGCATTACAGCCCTTCCGGGGGAGGATGCCCTCCGCAGCACAGGTATGCACAAGGCCAGCTGAGGCTAGTGAAAAGAGACGAGTCTGCTCGGGGGAGACTTCCCCCCGCACACCGCCTTCACCTGGCTACGGAGCGTCAGCCTGAGGATGGGATTTAGCAGGTACCCAACGAGCACACAGGGGCAGAGAAGGGGGTCTGGGAAGACCCTGTTGCTCCCCTGTAAAGCGTGCTCCAGCTGCTGGCTTAGCACTGCTGTACCAGTGAGGCCAAGAACGTTTTTAGTGCTTCAAAGGAAGACGCGTGCCTGCATAAAGCACGTCCTGGGAGAGGCAGCTCTACAGCCACGCGCAACTGCCCATTATGCCGCAGCCGTCACCCATCAGACCCAGGACTCGTGCTGGCAAACTGGTCTGACCGGCCGCCTGAGCTGGCAGCCCCTGCCCGAAGAGGGGCCCAGTTACCGCATTCCCTCACTGCGCCACCCAGCTGTGGCCCACCAGGGCAGGCCACGCACCAGGCAGCACGCGTGGCCAGCAGCCTCTTGCGACGGCCGCTGGGCAAGCGCGGGCAGCCCTGCCCGCCGGCTACGGCCTCCGGGGCTCACGCCGGGCCGATGCCCGAGGCTGCCAGGCC
>VYZV01021771.1:0-15018 GCA_013401275.1 Pandion haliaetus | reverse complement strand
TCTGTGAAATGCTTTAAGCTTAGCACTCTGGACTAAGGATTTTTTTTTTTTTTCTGTTTTCTTATCACTGGGTTGAAAAGAGTTTTTGTGATTTCTATTGGTTTTCAATGGAAATAGATAAAACCACAGATTTTTAAAACAGTTATGTACCAACGTGGAAAGACAGAGTTGTATGACCCTATAAAAAACATTTCACATTGTGATGCCAGTATAAAGGAGCTTTAAATGAAAGATAATGTACCTTTACTGGATTGTGCAGTTCACTAGAAATCTTTTTTTTTTTTTTTAAAGGAATTCCAGTCGATGTTGCAGTCAACATCTTCATTAACAGCTTTGGGTCAATTCAAGAGACAACTATGGTAAGACTGAATGGAAATTAATATAGGACACATGGAGATTTTCTTTTTAAATTAAATTTCAGGCTGAGGATTATGAACTGTAAAGTAGAAATTACTGTTAGGATTGTAGACATTGAGAGTTGAGTTAATGGGGTTAGTGATAGACTGACTGCGCTTTATGCCATAAACCTATTAATCTATTTCAGTCTGTATTTGTCCATAGATTGTTATAGCTTTTAGAATCTGATGTACATGAAAGCAAATCCATGGTTTCTGAGATGCAAGATTTACACTTACTTCCATAAGTTATTAAATTCAGGTGAAGAACACATTTGGTAGTATGAATTAAGTAATCTTCCTGAGAGTTAATCTATAGGTTGCTTGGTGTATTACTGAAGAAAATACTAGGACTCTATATGAGGGAAAAAGAACATACATGCGTAAGGCTGAAGCATACAGGTTCTCTGTTTTATGTAGACCTGAGGATAGGAGTAAATCGTGGAGGAATAGAAGGAGGAGGAGTACAGGAGTAGATCATCAATGACCATACTCTTACTCCTGTTTATTTAATGTGTGAGAGAGAGAAACTGAGGAGTGAAGTTTCTAAAAGTGTGTTTCCAGTTCAGTCAGAAAATGTCAACATGTCAATAACAGCACCAAATAATTCTCATTACAATTTTGACTTTTTTTGTTTCTTTAGGAAATAAAATCTATTTCAAAATAAGAAGTCATTTCAGCAACGCCCTTTCCAATGTTTTGGGACTTGAAGATCTTTTTTGCAATAGTATTTTCAATAAATGCCATCAAAACTATTGCCCAAAAAATGACATATAATTGTTGAAGATATTCTGACCTGATTTGGGGGGGGAGGGGGTAAAAAAGAGGGAAGCTCACCGTGTCTCACCAGCACGTGGGAAGCCACAGCCAGGGCATGCACTCAAGAGTGGGAATTCTGACATGCTCCCTGAGCATCCCATTTAGAAATAACTTTGGTGATCTACTGCACCCAAAGCATTGAGACAGTTCACAAGATCAGGCTGCTTTTTTTTTAATGCTGTGACTAAGGCAGCATTCCTACTCATAATGGCACAGAAGCAATAAACCATAATATGGCTAATAAATAATAAAACACCTTTTGTTGGTGGTGGAAGTACCCCCTTAAAATTCAGAACCAGCTTACATGGTACCCTAATGACATTTCAGTAAGACTGCAGAGCTGCTCAAAGTTAAACATATGTGATGGCTGAAACAGTTTTGAACAGCTTGGCCAGAAATTTCTGTTTCATTAACTAGGAGTGAATAAAGGTTTAGATTTGATTGCAAATGATAGTCAGTGAACTAATGGCATTAGTGGGAAGTGATATTAAAACAAAGAATGTAGGTGTGCCGAAGATACCCCGAGATTTATTTCTGAAAACAAAAAGGGGACTGAAGTTTAAAGAGGGGCAGGGAGGAAGAGCAGGAAAGTAGGAGTAAGATAAGTGTCTAACATGGCAGGTATATTAGGCCAGATGGCCCTTTCAAGTTTCTGAAATTTATTGCATGCTTTAAAATGTGACTTTTACAGGGGCTTTTTTACAATTCACCCAGATCCAAATAGTAACAAAACATGAATGTAAGGAGTGTGCTTCCTCCCCCAGATTAAATATACTCTCTACAGCGATGTATGTATGCCTGTCTGTGAATTCCTGATATGGCCACTCACAAATTTACTAGGATATTCTGTAAGATAAGTCACACTCTCCTCCATATTTCAGTACTTCAGACACCATCCTTGCTTTAATTTATGCTTTTATTTAGATTTCTACATCCACCATGACAGCTAAGCATGTTTATGTGAAGTTTGGATCACTTCTTGGTTGCCTTAATGTATCACAGGAAGCACTGACAAAAGAAATCGTCAATCTATTCTTCCATATAGTAGCTGGGAAACTGTTCCTACTGCAGTGGGCATTGGGTCCTACGGACATTCAGGAACCACTGCTCTTGGGGATAGGCTGGTACTTGTCTTCAGATGGTCTGGGCAATGCATAAGACAGTAGAAGCAAGTCCCTTAGACTAGGAAAAAACTGCTACCTCCAGAATCACAGGAAGAGTGTTTCCTGGAGGTGAGGCACCAAGTCTGTTAAGGACCAAAGGGGCCTCTTGCATTCAGAAAGGAGAGACATTTGCAGGCAGTAACAGAACTGCTGAAAAAGATTGCTCAGTGTTGGAGAAGAGAGTGGCTGTCTGCATCTCTACTGTCTCAGGCTTTGGTGTGAATCACAAGAAATGCTGATTTCTTGACTGTCTCTAAAGTTACCAGAAGCTACTAAACTGGTTGGAGTGATATCATTACTGATACCGAAATCTGTGAAATAATATATTTCTTAGTATTTCAGTTGATGAAGTATCATGATGATTCTTGGCTTTGTAGCCACTTCTGGCTCTAATGGCTGAATTCATAGGTTTTCGCAAAATCTACGTGGGGGTAAAGCATCCTGTTTTAGCCATGCTAAAGGGACAATTTGTTCTTTTGGGTGATGGAAGGATGGGGAAAAATAACCATGGGTGCCAGGTGATTAGCAGTGAGGTGGTGGTAGAAGGCCCAACAAACAAATGTCTAGAGTGCCAGTGAGAAAAGGCCATTTGGCATGCTGATCTCCTTTTGTTCAGAAGGATGTTAAAAGAGATGCAGAAGGAAATATCTTCAACAAGATGTCCTGTATCCCACTCTTAGACCCCTCTCTGAAATAGCCAACTCTGGGCTTAATGTCTGGAACTTCTAACTAGTCAACAGGCTCCCAGTGTCCCTCATCTTGACATCATGGTGGCTGGTTCTGATGGTTCCTCACGTATATCAGGAATCCCAGAAAATTATTTTCAATTATTTTTTGCTTTCTGTCCTTCTGGTCCCATGATGATTGCATTCTTAGCTATGCAGTTGGCTCATCCTCAACAAAAACGAGTAGAGATTACCTCCCACTGAGGTAGTCTATTTAGTTTTAAAAGAGAAGGGAATTTCTTTATAGAAAAGCATCAACAGGTTTGAAGTAATATTGGTCTGAAGCAAGATGGGACCCATAGTGTAGATCCTGTGTCCAGAAGCCTGTATTGCTTTAATCAAGCCCTTGTGAAGAAACTGAAGGGCAAATGTTTGCTCTGTGTCTAGAAAGGGTAGTGTTCATATTGTGTTGTTGAATACTCGAGAGAATTATGACTTTTTCACACAGGTATCAAACAAGTTACCTGGAAAAACTAAACAAAAAGTTACTTAACTACAGAAAGAATAAGAATTTGTACAGCTAAAGTGGAGAAGAGCTTATACCAGAGCGGCTACTTTCCATTAGGCTCCCTTTATCTTGAATCCTCTAACTTGTTTCCTTCTAGCCCATTAGACTACTTGTCTAGGATCCCCATGCTAACTCTGCTTCTGATTTTGCAGATGTTTTTTTAGACTGCAGATTTGTGGGATAATACGGTGACTATGTCACATTTAGAAACTGTTACAGACTGGATGACCAGTCAAGGATTCCTAGGGATAGATCCTTTCTGGTATAAATACCCATAGGGCTGTAATATTTTAGTTGTGCTGATAAACCTCTCTACAGAATCTATATTCAAGGTTTGTACTTGCGGTGTAACCTTTATTCACTGACTCAAATGGCAAAACACCACTTCCTCCTTCTCCTTTACTTTAAAACCTTGCAGAAAGGTCTTTTTAATATTTATGTATATAAAGGAAAATTTGGTTTCCTTATTTTAATCTTAAAAATGCCATTTTCTACTTTATTAAAATTCATAGCTATTATGCTTCTTTTCTTTGTATGAGTGCATTTCATGTAGAAAAAGCGTTTCATGATCTTCTGTGTGCTCCAGTTTGCAGAGAGAGATGTATTGGCTATGCCTGGTTTCTGGCCTGAGGAGTTTTTCTGGCTACGTGCCCACTGTTTAGTAGATTTCATTTGAAATATTTCCTAGAATGCCTTCCTTTTCAACGTCCCTGAAAACTACTTGCCTTCTGTTGGAGTTTCATGGGAAAACAAAGCCCTGTAGAATCCTTCTGTGATTCTTTCTACCTGCCAAGTTCCTCCTAGCTCTAATGCTGATAAATATCTCTTCCATCCCCTGCCCCTAGTTTCAGGCTTTGTAATTGCCGTTACGGGTTTGTGTGGCAGGGTTTTGGTAGTGGGGGAGGGGCTGCAGGGTGGCTCTTGTGAGAAGCTGCTGGAAGCTCCCCCGACTCCAAGTTGGACCCACCTCTGGCTAAGACCAAGCCCATCAGCGACAGCGGTAGTGCCTCTGGGAGAACAGATTTAAGAAGGGGAACCTGCAGCGGTGGAGGAGATTGGAATGTGAGAGGAACACCTCTGCAGACAGCAAGGTCAGTGAAGGAGGAGGGGGAGGAGGTGCACCTGAGGAGGTGATGCCCCTGCAGCCCATGGTGAGATGGCAGGCTGTCCCCCTGCAGCATATGGAGGATCCCACACCGGAGCAGTCAGACGCCGCCAAAGATGGCCGTGACTCCATGGAAAAGCCCGTGCTGGAGCAGTTTGTGGCTGAAGATCGGCCCACGGAAAGGACTCATGCCAGAGAAGTTCATGAAGAACTGTGTCTTGTGGGAGGGACCCCACACTGGAGCAGGGGAAGAGCGTGAGGATTCCTCCCTGAGGAGGAAGGAGTGGCAGAGACAATGTGTGATGAACTGACCCGAACCCCCATTCCCCGTCCTCCTGCACTGCTGGGGGGAGGAGGTAGAGAAAACTGGGAGTGGAGTTGAGGCGGGAAGGGGGGTGGGGGGGGAGTGTTTAAGATTTGGTTTTACTTCCCATTGTCCTTCTTTTGATTTGATTGGTAGTAAATGAAATTGATTTTGTTTTTTTCCCAAGTTGAGTCTGTTTTTTGCCCATGACCATAAGTGGTGAGTCATCCCTCCCTGTCCTTGTCTCGACCCCTGAGCTTTTCTTTATATTTTCTCCACATCCCAGCAGGGACGGAGTGGGAGGACTGAGCGAGCGGCTTTGTGGTGCTTTGTTACTGGCTGGGCTTAAATCATGACATTTGCTATTTGACTCTCCTTTACTATAAAATGCTGATCATTCTGCAATATTTAAAGAATGTTTGTAAAATGTAGAGAAGGAAGAGCACGTGCTTCATGCAGACCACTTCTTCAACCTCTATTGAACCTAACTGTAGTGCACATACTGAATCTTAAAATTCATTGCCCAAATTTGAGAGGACTGGTTGCAGACTTCTTTCAAAATAGATTTTTACCAGATCATAGTCTATGCTGCTGCCAGATGCTGTAATAGTTCATATTCTTCTAAGAAGAGCCCTTCTGCCCATCATTGTCTGGCTAGCCACAGTTTTGTATCCTGACATCTCTTTGCTTCCTTCTACATTCTCTGTATTGCCTCAAGTATGTGGTGGCCTTCCTCTCCAAGTGCTCCCATGTCACAAGTTTCTAGTAATTTAGGTAGGTCTGAACCTACCTATTTTGGGTTAATGGGATTTTTCTTCCATTGATTTAAATGGGAACAGAATCAAGTTCTTAAAATGTCACAACATCCTGTTGTTTGGTATATTTAAGTTCATTTGTAATAGAGCAAGGAAGGAAATAAAATAGCATCCACCTGATCTTACTTCCAATTCTTATTTTGCCAGTGCATTCTGTTTTTCAGTGTTACAACACCTCCTTCTGAATGGGTAAGCTGAAGGCAAGTGGTGGACAGTGCTTGTCATTTGCCTATGTCTTTGAGAAGGCATCTTATTTTGTTAAAACTATGGTAATGCACTTGTTTATGGGGAAAACAATTTTGGTATTATGAATAGTGTGATGCTTGTGAGCATGAACGGTATGCAGTATTTATATGGTTTAAAGTAATTGTTTTCAATGAGACAAGAAGTGCATATGGAATGCGAACTTCAGCAAGAAGCAAGTAAAGTAAATTTTCAATTATATTCATATAATTGAAAAAATGCTTTCTGAGATAATGACCTGAATTCCCTCCTGTTCTGAAGCTTCTCTGTGAGAGCTTTCCAGTACAAAGTCACTTCATGTTAACTAATATTTTATACTTCCTCTTTACTTTGACAAATTAATATAGGTCTTTGTATAAATAAGTCAGACTACATATTTTTTCAAAAACAAACTGCCAACAAGTAACATCTCTCATAACTATGCATATTAGTAAATACCGCCTCAGTTCTTTCTACTTAGTTTTGATGCTTTGCTTTTCCTTATAATTTAGTAAAGAAAAATACTACACAGTATAGTGTAATAAAGAAATACCTGGGCTAATTTGACTGTTGGACTGGATGTGGGAAAGTGGGCACCGTATTCCAATTTGTGGGGTAAATCAACAGGGTAAATTATTCTGCACAAGGTCTTAGCCAAGTGAACCCCTTCCTGTTGGAGTAAGCATGACTTTCTCAACATGGCGCTTGCTTTGGGCTGTTAGTGTATACGTTGTAGTAAGCACAACAGAAGAGAACTCACATTGTACAGAAGAGAACTCACATTGTATCAACAGAAAAATGTGTAAGAGAGCATTAATGTGTAAAATAAACAACTTTATAAAATCAGATTGTTATGCAGAATACATTGACAAACCAAAAATATGTTGAGAACTCACAGTTTTCTAGGATTTTGATAAAACTGTAAAGCAGTAGCAGTGTTTTCACTGCTCTAAAAGATGCAGCCTTTATCTCAGGATGCTTTGTACCTAATAGACAATTATGAAAAAACAAAACACACCATAGAAGACAACTAGGATGACTGAAGATAGAAGTTATCTTACATATAGAATTTTGGTTTATTTGGGTTTTTTTGTTTTACTTTATTTTGACAATACCTTTATTCTTTTTCCGTATGTGATCTGCCTAGTTTACATATACATAAGAAAGAGGCATTGACTTAAATGTAAATGTAAAAAGCAAAAAGACTTAGAGGTAAGACTGAAAAGTCATAACTGACATACTGGGTCAGATTTTTCCTTTGAATGCACACAGCTTTCACTAAGGACAGAACACGTGTGGGTATTGTTTTGCCCTGAGACACATGCTACTCCAATTTCCGAAGTCAAAAATAAGTTCTCGTTGAGCATGGCTCTACTACTGTCCATCTTTGAGCAAGAGTCCTGCTGAATCCAGAAGGATGTTTCCTCTGTGTAAAGCCTTGATTTTGTCTTTTTGAGACCTATTCTGTTTTTGCTTTCATACAGGCTACCTCAGTACTTGTGTTGCAAGCTGGCATCAGTTTTCCTCAGTTACCAAAATAGTCCCAAATAACTGTTACAAGGTCTGAGGCTGTATTCGGGGTGTGTAGTGTAAAATCTATTATCTACCTGGTCTGGTTTTTGCTTTTATAGTGTAATATTTTGCCATCAGTGTGCCACTTAACCAAATGGAGAATAAGCTGGAATTTACACTCACAGGATATCCTGATAGAAGTGATAACCGTGCCTCCTGCCTGCAGCAATTTAGGGTAGTCAGCTATGGCTTCCCTCTGCTCTGCTACATGCTTTTCTCTGTGCCTAGGAAACAGGGGGCTACTATCGAGGGAATGCAAAAATGATTTGGAGGGGGGACAATTTGGTCCTTTTTTTAAAGAAAGTTACTATAGTCAAAACATGAATGAGATGTCATTACCTATTTGTAGTAAAGCCCATTAAACTTAACACTTATTAATGTTGTTTGAATAGTGATGACTATCTTTGTGATAGAAAAAACAGGGCATAAATTGTTGTTCTCTTCAGAGTCTAATAGAATAGTTATCTTTCTCGTGGGTTTTTGTCTAGAGTTTTGGCTAGTCTAATATTTTTGTATTCTTCCCATCAGGATTATAGAGTCAACATCTTTCTAAGACAGAAGTGGAATGACCCCAGACTCAAACTGCCCAATGACTGGAGAGGTTCAGATACGCTAACAGTGGATCCAACTATGTTTAAATGTCTTTGGAAGCCAGACTTATTCTTTGCAAATGAAAAAAATGCTAACTTCCATGATGTCACACAAGAAAATATCCTTCTTTTTATATTTCGGGATGGAGATGTCCTAGTCAGCATGAGGTATTTTATTGATATATTACTACTCTTTTTTCAAATTACTTGGTATGAGAAATATATGCTGTGTTAGACTTAGTAATGTAATACAGTTTATGACTAATATTTAAATTTACATGACAGTTTGTAAATGATACTACAATAAATTAAATGTGTGTATAGAAATCAGATGATGTTTTAAAACATGTCAGTTGATAGCACAGCAGGTACTAGAAATTTGAAGTGTGTGTACGTTTGTATGTCATGTTAAGGTAACACATTAAGTAAACTAGTATTGGAAGCAAAATTTAAACTCTTGATAATTGCTTAGATTCCTGGAAGCATAATGAAATGGATAAGATATCTGAAGTAAAGCCTTCAGCAAAACAATGTAATTCGCACACCACTTGAATTTCCACATCAGCTAAAGAAAACAATGATTACTTACTAATGATATAGGGAAAGGCAGAAATTACAAAATTTGTGAATATAAATGTTTTGTAAAAGTACTGGGACATAATCCTGATTAAGTTCTATGCCTTACTGGATATAGGTTTTTTCAGAAGACCCAAAAATATTGTTTAAATTCATTGCAATTAAGGCATACTTTTTTGTTGTTTGACTTGGTTTATCAAAGGTATACACCATGCCATAAAAATAACCATCCACTGAAAATAGCAAATTGGTTGATTAAAAAGGATGCCACAGTGAATTACAGAGCTGGAGAGTTGATAGATACAATGATTTGTAGAGATTAGGCTCAGTTTCCTAACAGTGAGTGAATTTTCTTATGGTGTGAATTGGAACATATTGCCCTGATAGAGGGAAAAAACTATTACCTGAATATACTGCAACTTTACCGGTAAGAGGGAACCACTTCTGAAGTTATGGTCACAGCTATTTCTTCCTGGATGAGAATTGGCTAGAAAAAAGAAAGAAGATGGGAGAGTCTGGGTTCTTTTTTGCCCCTTCCAAATCATGATGAAAAACTCAATCTCAAGACTTCTGCAAATAGTGATGAGGAAAGAAAATATATTGGGCAATCAAAGCATTTCATTTGGCTCACTCTGAAGGTCCTGGTTCTGATTTCAGTTGTTTCTGCCGCAGGTTTTGAAGTCTGTAGAAATTAATATTTCAAAATAGAAAATCACTTTCAGCTATAAAAGAAACTTTCTATTTGAAATAGCAAATGTTAAATGAAACATTGATACTTTTTTCAAATATTTTCCAGGTTGCAGTTATTCATAAACGAGCTTACTTCAGTCAATAGGTTAGGTTAGCAAATAGTGAATATTGAGTCAATACTAATAGAAGTGTTTCTGATGGAAAAATTCTCTGAAAACTTCCAAATAACATAACCAGATTCAATAAAGTTTGAAATTGATGTTGTCCTCTAAAAATATTCTGTTTATTTTAATAATACATTATGTTCATAAATTATATGTACACAGGTAAGATTAATTTTTTGAGGCACTGTGGTTTGATGACATGCTACTAAGATTTTCGGTTTTTAAAATATATAATTGCTATGCCTTGTATTTTTAGGTTACAGAGATATTACATGTATAAATGAAAGAATCTCCAGTTATCAAAATATGTGAATGATAAAATGCATGTGAGAGAAAGCTGTTGCCTGCATAAACAGTTAAGAATTAGGAAACTGAATGTAGGAATAAACAGCTGGTGTTCACATGAGGGGAAGTAAGCAGTAGAGTCCCGCAGAAAAATCTCATCAGGATCCTGTGCTGTTCAATATAAATCATATCAAAACTGTGAATTGGCAGGCACTTTTGATGATGCCAAAATATTCAGGGTAGTAAAGATAAGAGAAAACAGTGAGAATTACAAATTAATCTAATGACTAGGCAACAAAGTATGAGATGAAATTCAATGTACGTAACTGAAAATTATGCACATGGGAAAAAAATATTTTAACTTTACATAAAAACTGATTGGTTTTGAGGTGGTTATTACCAGCTAGGAAAACAACCTTTGTGTAATAATGGCTAGTTCTCTGAAAATGTCAGCTAATGACTCTGTACTGGTTGAGAAAGTGAATTCAATTATAGGAAGTATTAGGGATTAAAGAGAACGTCATGCCACTGTAAAAATTCATGCTATACTCGTATCTTGAATACAAGGTGCACTTCTGGTCTTCCCACTGCAAGAAGGCAGGCAAGTATGATCAAAGGCATGGAACAGCATCCTTTGTGAATAACAGCTAATCAAAGCAGAACTTTTCACACTGGAAAAAACAAGATCATTGAGGTCTCTAAATCATGAATAGCACAGAGAGAATGGATGGACATTGATTTTTCACCTTCTTTTCCAGTGAAACAACTATAAGACAGGCTCCAGATAGATAAAAGGAAATTAATAGAGTGTGTGCAGCTTAGCTATGGCATTCCTTGCTGCAGGATGCTGTGCATGATTAAAGTTGACACAGATTCCAGAAAGCAACTGGGAGCAAAGCAGCTTCTTGGGGGGAAAAAAAAATCTGTCGAGGTCCCTTAAATACTGAAGCATCACTTCTGGTTGTCATGGTTTAACTCCATCCAGCTACTAAGCACCACGNCTAATAAAATGACAACAGTAATAATAAAAGGATTGGAATATACAAGTGATGCACAATGCAATTGCTCACCACCCACCCATCAACGCCCAGTTAGTCCCCGAGCGGTGATCCCCCCACTCCCCACTCCCCCAGTTTATATACTAGATGTGACAGCACATGGTATGGAATACCCCTTTGGCCACTTTGCGTCAGCTGCCCTGGCTGTGTCCCCCCCCCCAACATTCTTGTGCCCCTCCAGCCTTCTTGCTGGCTGGGCATCAGAAGTGGAAAAATCCTTGGCTTCAGACTAGACACTTCTTAGCAACAACTGAAAACATCAGTGTGTTATCAACATTCTTCTCATACCAAACTCAAAACCACAGCACTATACTAGCTACTAGGAAGACAATTAACTCTATCCCAGCTGAAACCAGGACACTGGTTTGGAAGTCCTTGAGGTGCAACTTTTGGGAGGCTGCTGGATATCTGGTGAAATATCATTTCCTGATTGCTGTAGTGTCATATTCTTCTTCAGGAGTCTGCCATTGGCCACTGCTGGAGACAGGACTCTGTTCTGTATGGACCTTTGGTTTGGTTATTCTTATGACTTATATGTATTTAGTCATGTATCGGTAAGTCTCTAATTTGTGAACTACTATATGTTTAAAACTCTCTATAAAACTTTATTATTGGACGACTAGCAATAGCTCAATTTCAAACTGCTATTCATTATAACTTTAATTGATTTTTTCTGCTATTTTAGAAGCTGAAAATCAAATACCTGTGATTTTTTTTCTTATTGCCATCTACTACTTACATGGCAGCTCAAACTTTTTAAATTCCATTTCTGTATTTTCAGATTGTCTATTACTCTGTCATGCCCTTTGGACTTGACCTTGTTTCCTATGGATACACAGCGCTGCAAGATGCAATTGGAAAGCTGTATGTAAATCAGTCTGTGCATAAAAACAGTTGCCTTCTAGGCATGCCTGAGAATCAAACAAAAAATTATCAATTCTGTATTGCTCATGTCAACATTTTTAATGATTCTTGAAATTAATATTCACTGGTTCCTACCAATGCAATTTTCCCTATCCAAAATGTTTCTTATGGTTATGGCACCATGCACTCTATTTTTAGCTTTTGCTATCAAACATAATGACAACTGATGAATTTTATAAAAACATTTATAATAAACTTAGTAAAATGGAAATACATATCATGTGGAAAAAAGAATCCATGGTTTCCCAGGTAGTTTTAACTTCCACAACCTGTGCTGCTTTATAGGTTGTTGGGCTACAATTTATGCCTTTGCATTCATGATGCATGGTATTGTTTGAAACTCTTTTGATATGGTACCGAAGGAAAAGTATTTGATGCCAATACATTGAGAGCATTTAGTATGAAACCTTTTGAAAGTGGTTTCAAGATGTGTTGTGGATGTTGTAAGGCATCTCTCCCTTAACAATCCTTCCCTGGTCTCTAGGTGATTTGATCTTATGAAGGGGCAGGCAGGTCTTATCTCTGAAGGGCTTCATGCCATGCTGGAAGTTGCAGCCAAAATGTTTCTGAAATCCATCTTCTTTCCTGCGCCCCAAGTGCAAGGGTGCCTACTCAAGTACAGCCTTTTCCCAACACTCTGATCCCTGGTGATCCCACTTTCATGGTAATTTTGTTTTCCTGAGTAAGGACAAGTGTGAAGCAGAGAGAAGGAAGGTGGCTTGCTCCAGCCAGTTCCTGCTATAATACAAAAACTTTGTTCAGTTGTTACTCCACCAGGTCTGGTGGGGAAGGTGAGATTAGGGAAGGGAAGACAAAAGTGAAGAAAGAGCAAGGTTAATCAAAGCTGAGCAAGGCATCCCAGTGAGGACAACGGTAATAATAATAATGATATCAGAGCTTTACAATTTTGTTTTTGATTCCCAGCATTTACGTTTAGAACTGTGGTATATCCATAGTAGTTTTGTCCATCACTAATATGTATATACATTAGCTGAAGTAAACTCTTACGGTAAACCCAAATCAGTTTGGGGTTAAAATGGAATTAGACAGCAGTATTAATGGAATTTTCCTGAAGCTTTCTCAGCCTGGGTTGCTTTACAAGCATTACAAGGTATAGTTATTCAAGGAAGAACTACTCATAAAAAAATGCTCAATAACTTTATTTAAACAACCTTATTGTCTCTCTCCATGCTAAATTGATATATTCAAATTCAGGAGGAATTTTTCCCTTTGGAAAGGCAGTGTGTACTAAACTTTCTTCTTTCTACCTTTTAATTCAGTTGTCAAAAGTAAGAATGGTACACATGACTTTCTGTCTGTCCCTCCAGTTCCAACAGTGGGCTTGCTTTCCCTGTTAGCCATTGGCAGTTTTATTCGACTTAAGTTATTTTCAACTCAATATTTTATTTCTAGTTGCTAGATTTCCAAAATGAAAAAGGCCACCAGTTTTTACTAAGCTGTTCTCATATCTGCAGTTATGATCCCCAGTTCCCTACAGACAAAATTTTCACTGTCCAGTAATTGTTATCATAAAGGATCTTGGCAGTTTTGTGATTTGCTGTATGTTGTACGAGGGTGAGACTGATTTTATGAATGAAGCATTAAAAAAATCTAATTTTGTTTTATCTTGCATCATGGAGCTTTGAGACATTGTGATTTTTATAAAGTTGTGAATCTTAGAGTAGTTAGCTTATGGACAATTTACCTTTTTTAGTCACAGCTGTTTTTCAAAGATAAAAAAAAAAATAATCTGTCTAATGCCTCCAGAAAAAGAACGGTTCTTTAAATATTTTTCAGAGGCTTTGAATTGCAAAATGCTGCATTCCAACTCCCATCTTTTTTATGTTTCCCCATCTCTGTTCCCATTTAACACACATGACATTATCTCTGAATTAAGTTAATCCTTAATAAACAGAAGGTAGCAAAAAATGGCATGTAAAATCATGATTATGATTATGCATATTTAATCAATATTGCTTTATGCTTGAATATTGTGAGCCTAACTTTCACTGCCTCTCACTTGGTGGTGGTGTATTTATCATGATTCAGACACTCAGATGTATGCTGAAGTCTGTCCATACTCAGCAGATCATGAAGGCACTGAACTGATTTCAGTAGGACTACCCATCTAAATTCCTGGTCAAGTATTTCCTGAATGGCAGTGCTTTCATGAATCAGGACCTTTAATCTGAAAAACTAAGCAGAAAGGTTGTTTTACATGAAACCCAAGATTCATCACAGTAATTGAGTTGTTAAATTCTTTTGAAGTTACTAGAACTTGTGAGTGCTGTTAAAGTTCAGTGTATTTTTCATGCTTTGCTGAAGTAGAGTATGAATTAATATGGAGACTTCAAAGCTGTGGAGAACAGAGCTTTGCTTTCTTTGTTTAAAGAGTAAGCACTGTAACAAACACCTCTTGATCAGTGTAATATTGCTGATAATGTAATGTTCCACCCATCAAGTCCTGATTTAGACCTACATAAAAATTCAGTTGTGGACTATTTCATTTTTGTATTTAATTCTTTGAACAGGAAATAGAAAGAAAAAGAGTGAAAGAAATACAATACACGTATGCTAGATTTTCTTGCAGAGCTTACTCTGACTGAGATGTTCTTTAAATGATTATTATTATTATTTTGTTCTTGTAGTTGGTTACACAACTGATGATTTACGGTTTATCTGGCAGTCTGGAGATCCTGTACAGCTAGAGAAAATTGCTCTGCCTCAGTTTGATATTAAAAAGGAGGATATCGAATATGGTAACTGTACCAAGTATTATAAAGGCACAGGTAGGTAATATAAGTAATTTATTTGGTAAAAACTTTAAGCTTCTTTCAATTACTGTTTATAGTTAATGCTTAATATTCCAGTTCATGCCTTACATTTCACGGGATAAAATAGATTACTTTTAACTAACAGGTAGTTCGTATAATAGTAACTGTCATATGTGATTACTGCAAACTAATTCATATACAGAAACATCTAGGTTGAAGATGAGATTAAATGTTTGTCTTGATTTTGCTTACATGTCTTGTGATCTTACTATCACCATTTTGTTTCTATAGTCCTAATACCCATTTATGCTTGTAGGTGTCTTAACTTT
>VYZV01021769.1:21351-36904 GCA_013401275.1 Pandion haliaetus | reverse complement strand
TACCTGCGAAAATGGTATTTAATAATGGGAACCGATCATTCAATCCATTGCTAAAATCCAGGCTTCAAAGTTTCCATGCAGACTACTTATAGTGTTTCTCTGTACCTCTGTGTATAAAAGGTTTGTATGCACACAGGAAATAATTGATATTCCATAATAGCTTCCTGTGTAAACCCTCTTATTTCAGGCTAAAAGAGGTCTGTGGGTTAAGCTAAGCAGAAAAAAAAGCTCTCATAACACAGAATAAATGTGTCTATGTGAAGGAGCTCATGCAGAATAGCTACTGCTAGATTATTTTGTGGTGCCTTCTGCCTAGAGACATNGTGGTGCCTTCTGCCTAGAGACATGCCCTAAGTTTTCACTTAAAAAAATACTGGTAGTCCTCACATCCAGCTTACCAAGGAGAATCCATTCTAAAACATTTAGTGTAGTCTTCCTGAGTTCAGCCATATGATACAAGCTTAATATTTATCACACAATCATTTATTTGAATAGGTTTTAGAAGAAGATAGTTTGACCCTATGAAGCACCAGAGAGGTTACTGAGGAAACAGATGGAAAGAGAGTGTGAAAGGATTTTCTGTCCATGGCTGAAATGTCCATGAAATTAATTTTCTGCTTTTCCACAGCTGATTGATTATTATGATAGAAGGCTTGTTTTAAACAGAAGTCTGAGGAAACTTTAGAAAAATATTTTTAAGTTGGTATCTCAATGTTACTTTATATTTGTCGAGAGTCATGTAAAAATGTCAGCCAGAAGAGGCTGTAAGCTTACTACTTTCTGGCTCATGCAACAGTAACTAATTTCACTGTTGCAAGTGCAATTCTGTTGAACACAGGACTGCATGGTAAGATTTGCACAAATAGTATTAAGTTCCCATATGCAGAAGTGGAATCTCTTTCTGGTAACTAAGGACACAAAAACATTTTTTAAGAGTTCTTCAATGTCTGAGGATGACAAAAGGCTAAGACAGTACCAACAGGAAATCCACCTAAGAGAAGGTAAGACAAATCCAACATGATCCAATGTACAATGGTAAGCCTTGGACTAAAGTAAAAACTTCTGTGGAATGTACCGAACTAAGAATTTGCTTCATTGGTAGGGTTAAGATTATCTTAAAAATGAACTTTTATTCTTTTATCTATGAACAGAATTTCTATCTGTAAGGAGCAATTTGATAGCAACATTCAAAGCAGCAAAAGAATGGGCTTTCAGATAACATAATTTCAGATTTGGGTACAGTTAATTGACCTTCATTTCCTGCTGTCATTCATTACCTGTGGCTGGTAGGTCTAGGAGTAGAATGAGAAGCTGAAGAAACTAAGATAAATTACGTTAGCTTCCTACCCTCTTGAGATAATTCTAGCTAGAATTGGTTTTGTCTTATGTTGTGTATCATACTAGAAATTGTGTATGTGTACAATTGATCCCATAGTACAACACCTCATAATGAAGCTGAACTCAAATTTGCTGGAACACTGGACATCCCAATATTGAAGGCAAATAAATCTGTAAATGTGATTTGCTCTCCATGGAGTATCAGCTTGATGATGGACTTTTCCCTGAGAGCACCTACAATTATGATAATGTACCTGCTCAGGAAATCTGCTACACTGTTGCCTCTGAGAAAGGGGCTGTTATGGCTCATCATTGTTGTAGCATCACCGTCCACAATTTCAGGGTTTCTTTTCCTAAAGGTGAAGAGCAGTATTTCTTTTTGCAGATAATGTCTGTAAAAGCCTGCACTGTGGAATCCCTTTGAGCAGATGAAATAGTATGCATGATAACCTGACAGCCTGTAATTCCACTCTTCTGACAGAAGTATGTTCCTTCTTTATTTAATGAATACGTTGCTCCTCATGCATCCAATGAGCTAGGGGAAAGAGTACAGCAATATAGTTTCCAAATATATGAAGGTGCAAAACCACCACACCATTGCAGTTAAAATGGATGCCAGGCCCACAGCATACACTAGCATTTGATGTTTTGTAGAACAATTAATTAAGACTTAGTGCAAATCAGGTTTACAAACATCAACACATAGCACAGGCTTATATGTACAAATCAGAAATGAAAACCAAGTCTATTGCTGTTGTTGGGTTCAATTAGATACATTACACTGTCAGCTCCACAGACAAAAATCTGTTAAGCTTTCACCAATTTGGAAATCATCAGGAGTGTTTTGAATTCTACTTTGATAGGATGAAACATTGTTCTTACAATTCATTACAAGTCCAGCTGACTGAACAAGTGCTAGACTCTGTGCAAAGATCTCTGGATTTAAAACGCCCTTGGTCAACTATTCTTCTGGACAAGGATACATTACATTTGGATACATCATGTCTTCAAATTTGCTGTTACTTCAATCCCACAGCCAGAGATACTAAGTGGAAAGATACTGTGTTGCTAATAATTTGTCCCACTGTAATCACACATGCTAGACACTAAAATGCCAGTACATGTTCTTAAAGCTGGCAGTCATAAAACAATCTGAAAATGAATGAAGGGCTGTTTCAGAAAATCATTACCTCCTGAATTTATGACAGAAGATATCAGATCTATCAGCTGAAGTCTAAAATAGTAAAACATTCCCCCCCCCACCTTTTTTTTTTTTTTCCTCCAGGATACAAGCTTCTTTCTCCAAATTTCAGAGTACTTTACTTGGCTCTCCTACATGAAGCATATGAACCTCTGTAATTACATAACAAGAGAGGGATTTTTGAAGGCATGGAAAATAAAGATTAACTGTAGACCGGTAGGTGAAGGTGGAATGCTTTGCCCTGCGTAACAAGCCCCTCTCATTACTATAACAGGCTAAATCTATTCTGAGGGGCTAAGTGGGTATTCAAAGGCAGCAGTCATTATTGAGGGTCCAGAGTCTTACTTAAATCTCTACTGTCAAATTTCATGTCTGTAAGTCAGCATGTGTTTTTGCCAGCTTAAAAATCTTTCAAGCAAGATTAGTGTCAGGTGTGTATGAACCCTATTCAACTCCCTGCTTAAGTATACAGTAAGGTTTCTTTCTCTTAGCTGTAGGAGGCAAAGCAGATGGTGTTTGCTGCAGGATTTTGGTTGAACTTAAGTTTCTGTAACTGACAATTCAGGCTGCCCCAAGACAGAGATAAAACCAAAATGGTACATAACTTTTGAACCTGTTCCTCATTAATAGATCAGAACTGAGACTTTTGAAAATATCTGAGAAAGTAGCAGATATAATTTAAAAATGAAGTTATGGCTGAAAAAAGCCACATTCATGGATGAGAATGATAAAAGACTGTGAGAAAAGAGATGCGGTCTCTGAAATTCTAGCATTTACTTTTGTTCGGTTATGCACTCATCCTTGTCAACTGAAAGAGACTAGTAAAAACAAAGAAACTAACAGATGCGAGATTCGTATCTCCACTTACTGCATGTTTGAGAAAGTGGCCCTAGCCCCTGCAAACCTTGGACGTAATCATAGAATGAGAGACTCCACAGCGCCTGTTCCTCTAACAATGGCTCAGCTGTGACAGACAGGCCTTTGTGGGAGGCCTGGTGTGTCAGCACATGGTAAACATCTCTCTTCTTTTTCAAAAACATTCAGAAAGGAAGTCATCTCGTGCTCCGACAATAAGTGCACATAGCAAATGCGGAGGAAAGTATACCTCATCATGGGGTAGGGCCAAATTTGAGGAAGTTCTTGGCCCTGAAAATAGTGTACTGCTTCTTTAAAATTAAGTAATTCACATTTATTAAAAAACCCCTTAATCTAAGTAAGTGGCCATCTGTTTTTAAGCTAACTTTGAAAAATCTGCACCATGATGAACCACAATACACCATCAGTTGTCTAACTGTAGTCAATACATACTTTAATAAACCAACCAGTTTTAACGCAAAATATGTATAAATCACTTATATATCCCCCATAAAACAGTTCACCAGTTGTATTGGGTTTGTGTGGCAAGGTTTTGGTAGCAGAGGCAGGGGGTTTACAGGGGTGGCTTCTGATGAGAAGCTGCTAGAAGCTTCCCCTTTGTCTGACAGGGCCAATACCAGCTGGCTCTAAGACAGACTCACTGCTGCTCAAGACCAAGCCCATCAGCAATGGTGGTAGTGCCTCTGTGGTAACACACTTAAGAAGGGGAAAAAAAGTTGCTGCGGCACAGAAACAGCACCCAGAGAGAGGAGTGAGAACATGTAAGAGAAACAACTCTGCAGACACCAAGGTCAGTGAAGAAGAAGGGGGAGGAGGTGCTCCAGGCACCGGAGCAGAGATTCCCCTGCAGCCCATGGGGAAGACCATGGTGAGGCAGGCTGCTGTCCCTGCAGTCCATGAAGGTCCACGGTGGAGCAGATATCCACATGCAGCCTGTGGAGGACCCCACACCGGAGCAGGTGGATGCCCGAAGGAGGCTCTGACCCTTTGGGAAGCCCGCACTGGAACAGGCTCCTGGCAGGACCTGCGGACCTGTGGAGAGAGGAGCCCACGGAGCAGGTTTTCTGGCAGGACTTGTGACCCCGTGAGGGACCCACGCTGAAGCAGTCTGTGCCTGAAGGACTGCAGCCTGTGGAAGGGACCCACGCTGGAGCAGTTCATGAACTGCAGCCTGTAGGAGGGACCTGTGTTGGAGAAGTCTGTGGAGGACTGTCTCCCATAGGAGGGACCCCATGTTGGAGCAGGGGAAGAGTGTGATGAGTCCTGCCCCTGAGGAGGATGAAGCGGCAGAAACAATGTGTGATGAACTGATCGTAACCCCCATTCCCCATCCCCCTGAGCTGCTGTGGGGGGTAGGTAGAGACTCCGGGAGTGAGGCTGTGCCCGAGAAGAAGGGAGGGGTGGAGGGAAGGTATTTTGAGATTTGGTTTTATTTCTTATTACCCTACTCTGGTTGATTGGCAATACATAAAGTTAATTTTCCCCAAGTCGAGTCTGTTTTCCCTGTGATGGTAATTCTTTAAGTGATCTCTCCCTGTCCTTATATTGATCCGTGAGCCCTTTTTTACATTTTCTCTCCCCTGTCCAGCTGAAGGGGGGAGTGATAGAATGGCTTTGGTGGGCACCTGTCACCCAGCCAGGGTCAACCCACCATACCAGTTTAAATGCTCTTTTGTACAACACCATCTTAACAATCATAAATAATAATTATGCAGTAGAAACATCTTTGGTATATTTTACATTAAAATGTAAAAATTAGGAATCTCATTAAATAAGAAACAGAACATGTAAAGGTACTGAGGCCCTTTTGCTAGTAGAAAGAAGTAACAAATACAGGACAAGTAGTGTATTTATTTGCAAGTATGTTTTGACGCATAAATGAGATGAGAATGATCTATTGAGGAAAAGAAAAGCTACAAATGTAAAGCAAAATTAAAACCAAATATGCAAAATTAAACTTTTTGGCCTTCTGATTTAAATTATTAAAATTAGTTATTTTACACTGTTTAGATCAGACCACTGTCTTTTCACAGTATGCACCAGCACTAACTGTAAAGAAATGAGCACAAAGGATGTCTCAAAAAACTGAATAGTCTCCTCCAGTCAAAACTCATCAGGCATTATTAGGAATTCAATATAGTGGTCAAGGCAAAATGATACTGGGAGCACCAAGAACTGATTAGCCAGGATTAGGTTTTATTTTTACTTCTTGGCAAAATATCTTGCATCCAGGATGCAGAGAATTTAGAAACACACTCACCCAATTTCCTCCCATTTTTTTCTGAATACTCAGTGTGTATTAAAACATTCACACAGAAAATGCATTAAGACATGCAACTGTCAGTGACACTACCACCATCAGATCTGTCATTGGTGACAACACCAGTACTTCGGTGATACTTGCAATATTGACAGCAACAGGCTAAACCATCATCACTGGTCATCATAACAGAAGGCTACTGTATTTTTCCCTGGATGGCTGATGAATTTCCTCACTGCAGTAAGTGGCTTATCTAAGATCCTGAAGATGCTGTTGCCTCAAGGAAGTGACAGTATTTGGGTTTATATTATATTAGTCCCTGCAAGACTCCAGTGAGACGGCATCTGTCCTGCATAGGGACTAATGGGAGTCATATATTAATTGGTAGGGACACAAATGGAAGCAGACTTAAAAAGCTTCACACAGAAACTGGAATTCAATCTTTCACCCTGTGAACCTGAGTACAGTTGTTTGGCCTTCTCTAATCTCTAATGTCAGATAAATATTCTGATATTACATGCTCCTGGAAAAGAGTGAGCAAGTAATTACTGATCTGGAATGGAGCTCCCTCCAAAAAAGACAAAGCTGTGCATGTGATCATCAGTGAGGGGAAATAACTCCAATCATACACATAAACAGAAGGAATGATACCCTAACCACCTTAATTAAAGCAGCAAAACTTTTAAGGTAAATAAGCAAATGGGACTTACTTTATCTTAGTGAGACCGCTAAGGAATGACTGCAGACATTCCTTGTCTTTCAAGCCTCAAATGAAGAGTGTAAAAAAGAATGGAGAGTAAAGATAGAAGTACAGACACCCCCCTGCAACCCCCAAATTGTTCCTACATATACATACGCAATGGAATTTGCAGACACATTAAAAACAATGTTTTTGCCTGTTCTGAACATCAGTATTTTTTAGATGGCAAATAATAATATGAGTTGAATTTATTATTGCTTAATATAAAAACCAGTATGATCCAACTACTTCAACATTAACCCAGCAGGAACTATGTGAGACAAACAAAAGAATAGAGAAATATCTTTAGAAATTAAAACACTATTAAAAAATTAGAACTTTAGAAAATTTCCATTTTTCATTTGACCAGAAGAGTAAAACTCACTAGATAATCTGGTAAGGAAAACATCATAATCTTAGCAGTGAAGCCTATTTCAATTAATAGATGCACACTGAGTATCTAATACAAATGGCTGTTTCAATGGAAGAATGCTTCAGCTTTTCAGTTTAAGCATATTCAATTATATTCTAAATGCTCTTGGATATGACATCTGAAGATGAAATTTAAGAGAAATCTTGGACTTTCAATTAAAAAGATATTCAAGTTGCTGCAGCTTGAAGCCAACAGAAATCACAGAAGAAAGCCTACATAGTTCTTCTACACAGATCTTCATGGCCCTTTCCAGCACTGGGTGTTCAGAGATCACTGAAAAATTCCAGGTAGACAGGTGGCTTCACACTGTCTGGTTAAAGAAAGGCACAAATACAGGAAGTAATTAAAAAAGTAATGTATAATGGTGTAATTCTTACTCTATTCTTTCAATTCTACCTGTTTTTTGAAAAAGCATTCTCACAACTGTATCTGTAAGACCAGCTTTGAAGCAATATTGAACCACTGTAAAGGAAGCTGCAAGCGAGTCTGCATGCAAGCAAGGTACCTAACCTAAAGCTTGTGTGCTGAAGTGGCTACTTTACTATTTCTACACAGATAAAGATTATTGTTGTGTAGATGAATGATCAGGGTAGATGAATTACGAGGTAAAATTCCTTGGGGAGTTAACACAGCCTTAGCTAAAAATGATAGACATTAAAAGTGCTACCAGTCACCTTAGCAATTTATTTTACCTCTTTCTAGTTCAAATGCAGCATTTCATGCCAAAAGAAGAAACATTAGAAAGCAAAAATTAAATTAAAATTACATTATATATTCAGATCAGAAAAGCCAGATAGACTTATGGAATCTGAACATGTAAAAATGTAATTTGATGAGGAATTTCATTGTCATTCTTACTTGAGTTTTAAGTTTTCAACATTTTAGGCATTTAAATACTTCCATGTTGGTTTCTGAAGGGTATCAGAATGGTATTTGAATCAGACATCAGCTGCTGTGATTACATTAGTCTAAATAGCTATGTATGTAAAGTAATTCCCTTAAAATGCTACTAGTAACATAACCAATACGAGCCAAATATTTCAAGGTTTTTAAAGGTTTGTTTTTCTTTTCCCTTGCCCAAAGGTAAAGGAAATCTATTTAGCGGAGAAACTGTAATTTAAAATAATTCAATTTACCTTAAAAGGCACACATAATTTAGTAACTGTAAGGCCATTTTAATACATTATTAATAAAAACCTGTAGCAAGTATCTTCACCAAATCCACTAAATAAAATTGCTGGCATTCTACATATCATCTTTGTCTTAAAATAACGTAACCACTACATGAAACATAAAGCTATGAAGAGTCGAAACCACAGTCACAGGTTAAACTGTCTATAGACAAGAGAATAAATTAGTATCTCAGTCCTACATATCAGTTCTGATATATTATCATGATGCAGAATCTGGGCTTTTTTTCCTGCTAGTGATTTTATGGTCTTCACCTTGAGGCTCAATTTACTGACCTACAGCATGCTTTCTCATACGCTGCCCTTAAAACAAAAATAATGCAAAATACATTACAAGATACTTTCTGCCCTTTCTCACATTTTATATGGACATTCTCCTTTGGTGCAGTGTTCACAGATGTCTTAAGTCTCTCTCATAGTTCTCATTCTCCCTGTATCTGCCTGTTATGGAACTTTTACCTTTTGTTTTGTAATTCAGTTGTAAGCTGTATGCAGAAGAGACTGTTATTTTGTTACACTTGCCTAATGTGTTAGAGCCTTAATTCATATGTGGAGTGCAAATATTAACTGTATTATATTATATTCATTTGCAAAAAGATTTGGGCTATATCCTGCATGACATGGCAGCCAATTTTTTTGTTTCATTTTTTGTTGTTTTTTTAATTTCTTTCAAATTATTTTCAATAACAAAACTACATATTTGATAATGTACTAGCTTTAAAATGGTATCTCACATACAATTAAAAAAATACATTTGTAAAACTTGGTCCTACCATCACAGTATACCAATACCAATAGTGTTAAAGTTGCTCAGCATGGATAAGACCAATACTGAATTTAAGTATTTTTTCAGGATTTCAAAATTGAACTTAAAAGTCTAACTGAAGAAAGCAGTTTTCTCTAATATACACTTACCGAAAGCGTAGACAGGACAGCTAAACTTCACTCAAGTAAAAAGATACATTTGCTTGCCTTCATTCAGGTCTTCCTAGCTGCAAGGCTGGAGTAATTAATCTATACAATACTGTCACAACAGTGTCATGAATTTTATTACCTTAAATTGCCATAATCTTCTGGAGGACCCAAGGATTAAATTGCAGTGAAAACACTACACTATACATGAACATTTGTTGTATTTCCTCTGAACTTGAAGCATCTCTTGTAAGCTCCACAGAAGATGCTATAAGGCATTTTTGCGCTGGATTTGGCTGGGATGGAGTTAAATGTCTTCATAGTAGCTACTAGGGGGCCAGGTTTTGGATTTGTGCTGAAAACAGTGCTGATAATTCAGAGATGCGTTAGCTATTGCTGAGCAGTGCTTACACAGAGCCAAGGCCTTTTCTGCTTCTCACCCCACCCCACCAGCGAGCAGGCTGAGGGTGCACAAGGAGTTGGGAGGGGACACAGCTGGGACAGCTGACCCCAAGTGACCACAGGGATATTCCAGACCATATGACATCAGGCTCAGCATATAAAGCTGGGGAACGAAGAAGGAGGGGGCGGACATTCAGAGTGATGACACTTGTCTTCCCAAGTAACCCATTACGGGTGATGGAGCCCTGCTTTCCTGGAGATGGCTGAACACCTGCCTGCTGATGGGAAGTGGTGAATGAATTCCTTGGTTTGCTTTGCTTGTATGTGTGCAGCTTTTGCTTTACCTATTAAACTGTCTTTATCTCAACCCACGAGTTTTCTCACTTTCACTCTTCTGATTCTCTCCCCCATCCCACTGGGGAGTGAGTGAGAGGCTGTGTGGTGCTCAGTTGCCAGCTAGGGTTAAAACACAACATGTTGCAGACCTCAAAAGCACATACTATAGCACCTTTTCTAGAATTCCTTCTGACAGATGTAATGTTTTATCACAGATACCAAATTCTCCTATACTGGATAACTTTTGAAATTAACACCCCACCTCCTTATTTATCAGTTAATCACCAGATCTCTCAATTCTAACGTTTCCTTATGTTTTCTGTTATTACCTCTGATAAAACAAGAACATCAAGAAAACTGGATGAAAAATGTATTATTTTTTTATTATTGTTGTCCCTACCTGTAGAATTTTACATTAGAACCAAATATTTCTAAATATCATGTTTTATTTCTGAAAACAGCAACTGATAAAAAGTTGGCCAGTAAGTTATTGCTAAAATTTCTATCATAGCATAAACCCAACTTGTATGACCTCAGGTAATTTAGGATAGTTATTTGTTTTCACAGCTATATTCTTTCTCCAACGTTTCAAGAAATAAGTATGGTAAAGAAGTTCTAAATCATCCTTACGTCCAATTAAATCTGCATTACTCCTGAATTTAGACATCCTGAAATACATTTATCCAAAGCAAGACCTACAAGGAGATCCTCAAAAGGCAGCCTCTGCCATCTTATTTTATCTTTTTTTTTTTTTTAAAAAGGGACAGTCCCACCCCAGTGGAGCTGAGGTTATCAAAGCCTTGCTATGATCCATTAGCTCTGTTACCCAGCACAAAAGAAACAAAGCAAGAACAGTAATCTCATGCGCTGATCTAAAAATCCATATTCTAAAAAGGGAATATATTAAAGCATGCAGCTTCATATATTCTGTTCATTTTTTTCTTATCTAAAAGAAACCTATCTCATCTTTCAAACACATTGTACAACAGTTAATAAAAAAAAAAAAAGACTGAACTCGGTGGTGGTTACATGCAAGATTAATCTCTTTCTCACGGAATTCCCTTACCAGTATCATCCTTTCTAATCCAGTTTAAAAGACTGTAAATGGAAGTAGCAAATACAACAAAGTATAGCTTGAAATGTATGCTCCAAATAAGGGAAGCTGTGATACAGCCCATTGTGCTTTATTTAATTTTTGTTTGCTATTTTGATTCTGTGCAATCACAGAGAAATTAGAGAATCGCTAGAATGGACAGTGCCTAACCTAAAATATGTTTCCTTGCTAAACTGAAAGACATATTATCATCATAAATTGTAAAATATATTACAAGTACTCATTTGCTCACAGAACAAATAGGGTTCTCTCCTGGGAGAATGGGGCATTCTCCAGAAGCAAAGAATTGTGTGAAATTACAGTGTGCCACCCAGTTTTTAGTGGAGAAACATAGGAAGACTACAGAAAGTCTTCCACAGAGAGGATGATGATTTTGGAAGGGAAGGTGTCTGAAGTATTTGGAACATGAGCAAATGACCAAATGTATTTTTACATATGAAAGGTTAGAAGATTTTAAGGTAAGCAGATATCCGAAGAGGTGATACACAAACACAAACATACTTGCAATTATGTATACACTTCTGTGTTAGAGAGAATTATGAAACAACCACACATTTAATTTTTTTTTTTTTTAAACCAACCATTTCCTCTCATCAGTTGGCCTATTTTAATTCCTTTTCCAAGGGGCTCCAAAAGCATCTCTGCTTCAGACTCTAGTGTTCTCAACCTAGTGCTGTCTGGTTTCTCACACACAAGTGAAGAATGTAATTACATAACTCTTGTGTTCCTGTTAATGCAATTGGTTCCCATTTGTTCAAAAGCTCCATTCGAACCTCACCTTGTTTTTAACTACTTACAAGCTAGATTAGACAACTGAAGCTTTCACCTCTTATGCCAACTCCACTTACTTTACACCTAATGGAGCGCAGTGAAATCACTCCTGGTTTCTAGCCACGTAGCTCAGGACTTGCCTGCACAAGCAAGTTAGACTAATTTAGCTTAAACATGCCTATACATCAATTTGGAAAATCCTGTGCAAAACTATTTTAATTTAAGGTTGGCTTATGCTTTTTTTTCCTCCCTGAGGAATTGACTCAAGCTCAACTGATGTAAACCAGACTGAAATACAGGTATCTATTTGGACTTTTGCATTGATTTAGCTTTTTTGGTATAAAAAGCAGACCTGGGCTTTTTAGTCTCTGATGAGAATTAGACTCTTGACTCTCTACATTTGTCTGCTACTGACTTTCCTTGTTTCTCTATAAAAGAGGTGGCCAAACTGTAGTGTACATGTCACTCATGCCTGCTTCCATGATACATTCAATACTGAACTGAGCCACAGCTTCTGGGTCTCACTGCTCTCATACAGGCAGCAGAGTAACTGCCTCCTTGGTCCTGTAAAACCTGTGTAAACACGGTTAGGAACCACCACCTGTATTCAACAATAATGAATAGCGCTGCTGCCCCCAGGCAGACCTGCACTTCTGGTTCAGCATACAGGAAGACCACCAAGACGTGGTGAAATAGGAAGAACAGGATTAGGGAGATAGCATGCATGCAGGGGAAGTCAAGGTTCGGCTTTGTCTTTGCTGGAAGTGAAGGTTCATGACTTGGATGTGTACAGGAGAACGGATGTGGCTGAAGTCTGAAATTAGGGTAAACTTCTGCGGGTGCATGAATGGATAGGGAAGGTTAAGTGTGAACACCGGACTGAAATCCTAGCTTGGAAGACGGGAACATGTGGTAGGAAAGCTGGGAAAAGAGCCATAGATGAAGCTCTAGTTTTGCATGGTTAGAAAAGCATGTGACCCTGGATGCCAGAAGTTACTGATGATGATCATATACCCACTAACCAGGTTTGGAAACTCCTGGTCTGTGCTACCTCACCATCATTTCTGCATGTGTGTCCTTTTTGGGTTCTAATACAGTAATAGCTTTCTTGCATCTTTGTACCTACTCACCTACTATCTATTTTCTATTCTCTGCCAAAAACATTCTGTCTTGCCTTTCCCTCTGCTTTTATATTTAGCATTGATCTATTATTTAAATTAATGCACTTAATGGCAGGCTTGTCTTGTCATAAGCAGCCCATTTTGAACATTTAAGGGTATCTCACAATGGCTTGTAGAAAATGCTCTACAAAATTAAATTATTTAATAGGAGAATAATTTGAGTAACTTTCTATTCTATATTCAAGCTTTAAAAACCAAAAAAGCTTTCTTTAAACAGGAATTTTATTTTAGTTATTTTATGCCTTATTTCAGATTTGAATCACATATACGTACACACACACACACACATACAAAACCTCAAAATTTTGAAAGCATTCAGTACACAAGAAATTAATGGAATTTTCTAAATTGTTTAAATTTTACTCTGGGGTCTGGTTTGGAAAGGAAAACCTTCTAGAGGCTAAAAGTAACATTTGGAAGTTTATTTCATAATATATCCTTAAAAGATGCCATATTCCATGGCATCCATGTGTACATACATAAACAGATAATTATGTACACTGTTTTATCATGTGTATGATAGATCACATACATAAACCCAAGAACACTGGGTCTACACAAGTATATGTTGAACAATGAGAGATTTTAAAAAATAAAATTTCAGAATTGCGTATTATACCTATGTGAATATCTTTTTTTATATAACGTATATAACAATATAATATAATATTAATATATGCATAATACATATAATAAATANATACTACTGTTACATGTATTAAACTGGTAAAATTAACTTCTGTAGTCAAAACTAATCAAAGTTGCAACATAATTAAGGCATGAAAATAATGGAAAACCAGTCCTACCCTTTCAAAAGCAAAGCAAAGAAAAAATCCTCTCCCTGTTGCATGTCACTGGCACAACTTCATTGACAATAATGCATTGATCGGCGCGTACCAATTTCACAAACCTGTGGTACAAATTTTTTTATGACAGTGACAACAACACTTGGTCTACAGGAGATATTTAGCAACGAGAAATTTCAAAGATAAAATCTCAGTCTTGATTTCAGCCCCAATCTTCAAACTGTACAGATTCTGAACAGCAGCTTCGATGAAGGAGGATTATACTTGGCCTTCTGCCACCCTCCTTTGTAGCCATAGCATCTTGGTATGCCTGAAGCAGGAGCAGGAAGGAAACTTAACTGAATTATACCCTACTCCAGCTCTGCCAGTCTGCTAGACAGCTCTGTGCAAAACTATCACCTGATTATAAGGTAGCTCCGTCTCTGGGGTTGCCACCATGAACCTAAAATTAAGCACATGTATCTGTGTTCTCTTGAATATCCACATACAAGGGCTCCTAAACTGGATTCTACATAAATATAATAGAAAAGTACATCAGATAATCCAATAAAAGCCTACATTCATAAACTCATCATTAATGTTGTTTTCACTTCCCTGTCACAAGGCATGCTTAGCTCAATTTAGCAGCTGTGCTTACATCTGTATCAATTTCTGAAGTCACTGAAATGTGTGTCACTGCTTGTATCCAATGGTAAATATGGTTCTTAGTCAATATTAATTCTAACCAGATCTTTCCTCCTTTGAGACAGACAATAAACTGCTTTTTCAACCCTGTTTTTGCAAGATAATAATTATCCTTTTGTATTACACTGCTTTGAGTATAAGCTAGCTAAATTTTGAAGAAATGCATTCTAAAGTAATTCTTATTTGATCAAAACTAATCTTCCGAACTGTAGGCACCTTTCCTCCATCTTCCCACATATAACTCAAAAATAACTACAGTTCACACAGCAGATGCAGCATGAGGACTTTTAGAAACAGACCATGTACTGTCATTTTTAAACATAGCTGAGATTCTGGATTAGTAATATGGGCTCAGTTTGCAGTTTTACCAAAGGCTGCTTTTGATTTGGGGTGTGTGATTATCTTTTCTGTTCAATACTCATGTACAGAAGGGACAGAAGTCAACTTTTTGTTCAATGAGTGTTGTAAGGATTGAACAACACCTGTGAAGTATTCAAATACCATATTAAGGACTACTTAAACATGCAAAAAGGCAAGCAAACAAGTTACAAAGCTGTGGTGGCCAGAACACATTGCAGAAAATCCTCACAGTAGGAGGATCCCTCGTGTCCTGAGCAGAAATTCAAGTGAGAGGAATTTCTACCTTCACAGCAAGGAGATAAATATCTCGCAGACGAATCAAGCCATTTATACCAAACCAAAAAGCGGCCCTGCCCTTTGTACAGTCACTCCACAAAAGCTTTACAAGTTCCACTAGCTATTTCCACTGAGCGCCTAAATTAACAACCTCCCTAAGCAAACAAACAAACAAAAAAGTACAAGACAGACACGAGATTCCTCTCTTCTTCAATATTTCGTAGGAAAAAAAATAAATTTCAAATCCCACCTAGCCAAATCTGTACAGCAGGGACCCCACGCACGCCAGAAAACAAGGTAGGAAAATGGCCACGTTCCTATATCCCCAGGCGACTTTCACTTTCCGGCTCGCTGCAATGACAGAGTTTGCGTCGCGGCGGCGGACACGGCACCAGCCGTAGCACCGGGAGGAGCCGGGGGGCGTGAGGGGGTGTCTGTGCCCGACCCTCAGGCCGAAGGCCGTGGCCGCCCCTCAGGCCGCCGCCGCCCCCCGTCCCGCCGTCCCTCCCTCCCTCCCTCTATCCATCCATCCATCGGCACGAGGCGGCAGAGCCCACGGCGACAGCGGGAGGGGAAGGGGCAGCTCACAGCCGGGCCTCCACAGCTTCCCCTCCTAGCGGCGGCGCGGAAGCCCCTGACACCGGCAGGGACCGTGGCGCCGGCTGCTGCTGCCG
>VYZV01021768.1:34653-46489 GCA_013401275.1 Pandion haliaetus | reverse complement strand
ACCTCTGTATGACTGCTTGCAGCTATTGTTAGGAGACACTTACTGCACCAGCCAGCATTAAAATTCCTGTTGGGATCTGTACCAATGCAATGGCTACCAGCATTTTTAGAGCGTTTCTTTCTCCATGTGTGGTCCTGAAATAGAATGGTGAAGCATAGATCAAAACTAAGAGAAAGTTCTAACAGTTGGCTTTTTCAGCAATGCTCTTCTTGAGAAAGAAGAATGTACTTACATTTGTCCAAGTGTAATATTAACAACAGGCAAAACATGGAAGTCCAAGCTGTTGAGAAGTATGGTCATGACAATATCTTCTCCATAGGTCTCAACAGCCTAGTTGGAGAAAAGCAGAAAAAGCTGATGGTGCCTTCATAGATCTGTATCTCCTGTCTGTATTTAAAGGCCTGGGTCTGGATCAGGAATTAATGAATGTGGTGGGCAAGGTCATCCAGGTCACTCCACCATGTGAGATGACAGCTCTGTGATATTATGTATACTTAGAGGCTTTACACTGACTCAAATCACACTGCTGTTAGAAAGCCATCTCATTCTCATAAATAAATTATATGGTAAAGCAATGTTGATTTTGAACAGGATAATAAATCACTGGAAAGAGGTTTCCATCTACTACCTTCTTGTTTACAGACAGAGCAAAGTTCCTGTCCATATATTCTCCCTACATCCTGTCACCTTAAAGTTTGGGTTTAATTTATGTGAGAAGGAAGAATCATTATTCCCATTTTTTATATCTGTTGTGTAGACAAATTTAATCAATAACCAAAATTTTAGAGAATATTTCCAAAGAACATCCTTACACATTTCCAGTCATAATGCTGTGGATGCATATATTCATAGGGAGGCAGATTTTTCCCTGCACTTTTCTAGACACTTACATTGAATAACAGACGTAACTCCTGCCATAAACCTGTATATCCTGACTGTTCATGGCCTGGCACTTTGTATGCTTGTTCACAGATTTATATCAGTGTTGAGGGAGTATGCAACGATCATGGAAATTCACTCGAAGAAGTATGTCGCACCCGTTTCCTTTACTCTGCACAGACATAAAGGACGACACAGGGAGCAATGCAGTGGAGAAGGGCATCTTTTGTCCTGTAACTAGCAGGTAGGAAGGTTGGATGTAGAATCTAGAAAAGCAGTTTCAGATCACTAGAGCTTACTTTTTCCTGTTTTTTTTTTTTTTATGCTTGGGTTTTTTTTGGAAATACATATAACAATCCACTTTGCTCATGTTTTTCTCTAGGTTTTTTTTTTTACTTTTATGTCTAGAAGCAATCCCAAGTGAACCGCTGATGACGCTTAGAGGACTGCACTTTTAAAGCACTTCTGCCTATCCACACTTGGATCCACTGAGCAGAACCACTGCTGGTGTCAGGTATAGCCATTAATTAAGTGACCAGACAGTGAAAATGACAGCTGTAGTGACGTGAATTGCTAAGAGAAAAATGGTAGCACATACTGTCTGCGGCCTTATTAGGAGATAATGAAATCACATTCCCATTGACTCCACTAAGCTGTCACATTCAATTTCCACTCCTCCCTACACAAAACCTCATGGCTGTCTGATAAGACTGAGATTATACTTGCCCCCAATGCCTCTGCCAGTGGCTCACTCACGTACTTTGGCTTTCCTTTACTTGGGTTTTAAATCCCAGCTGCTGCTTCTGGGTTTGTTTTTTCTTAATCTTCAAGCAGGATTTCTTACAACATTTGAGATTCAATCAGTGAGTTGTTCTGCTAAGTTGATTGATCGCCCCCTGCTGAGGGGGAATATACCTCTTCTTTGTAGAGAAGATTGTGCAGCATTTGATATCTCCCACCTGCTTTACATTGGTGGTGAGGAGAAGGAAAAGACAAAGGAGATAAAACTGTTTAATTCAAGGCCTAAAGTATCTCAGCCTGAAGTGAAGCTAATTTCACCTGTGCAGCTCTTTCCTGATTATGGTTTCCTGTTTTAGAAACCATTCTGTACAACTTGAAGTGGCAGCTCAAAGGGATGCGTATGCATTTCCCTCTTCCTGAGTGGAGTTTAGGGAGCTTCATCTATAGTTTTCCTCCCTCCTCTCCTGGGTACATTTCCTCTGCACTCTGTGCTTAGCTGAGGGTAGGTTTCCACCCTCTGTGTTGCGTTATTGAGTAAAGCTGGTTGCAGGGAACACAGCACCTCAGTAGGAAGATGGCTGCTTTGACATGCATTCAGATGTCTTCTGCTGTGCCCTTGAATTTCCTTATTCCCTACTTGTTATGACTATGTAAAGAACATGGCTATGTTTATAGAGTTACTAGGCCTGTTTGCTTATCTCTCACCTTTCTCTGACTAGAGGTAGAAAAAGGAATTTATAGACTGCGTAAGTATACCCTCGTAGTTGTCAGTACCTCTTACACATGCTTTTAGGTAGTCTTAAGCTGCTGAAAGATTACAGGTCCAACCATTAACATCTGGTCTAAGTAGTTACACCCTAACCAACTGAGGTGAGAGAAGGGATGTGCGGACAGGTATTTAGAGGTAAAAAGGCAATCTGCAGTGGCCTCAGCTTTTGCTTCTCACTTAAGATTTTCTTAAACTTAGTTGCATTTTGTAAAATATTTTTTCATCATTAAGCTTACTGACTTCTTTCACAAAACACTGGCAGAAAGCAGGGGAGACCCACTCTCCTGCATGGAAACCACAATCCATAAATATGGCCTTCTTATTTGGACCACTTTTTCCCATCTAGGAAAAAAAACAACAAAAAAAACAGGTCTTGAACAAAATAATTTGTATGCAGAACAAGTCAGTCAGCTTGCTGACCTAAAAAGTCAAACTTTATACAAATATAGCATTTCTTGATTAAATGGAAATCTATGGAGTACTCTCAGCTGTAGCTGACCATGATATTCAAGCTAAAGCAATAGACT
This sequence comes from Pandion haliaetus, assembly GCA_013401275.1. Classification (NCBI taxonomy): domain Eukaryota; kingdom Metazoa; phylum Chordata; class Aves; order Accipitriformes; family Pandionidae; genus Pandion; species Pandion haliaetus. Next base: position 43,573 of record VYZV01021768.1, on the reverse strand, counting down.
CTTAATAATTTCATTTTTATTAATGTAGATAAGCTTCTCCCCACCAATTATTTTATTATCCTGCACTGTTGATTTATTTCCTGTAATGTCTCTAAGAGTTGATCTTGTTTGCTTGAATGATATATTATTGTAAATGCTTATGCAATTTTGGGCAAGTAATCTTTATCCTTTCATATTTATTTAAGACATCATATCTTATTTATTCATAAGAGTTATGCCAAAAAATTTGTTGTGGTTTAACCCCAGCTGGCAACTAAGCACCACACAGCTGATCGCTCACTCCTCCCCTCCCCAGCAGAATGGGGGGAAGAGAATAGGAAGGATAAAAATGAGAAAACTCATGGGTTGAGATAAGAACAGTTTAATAATTGAAATAATAATGATCATAATCATAATAAATTGTAATGAAAAGGAAAATAACAAAGAGAGGGAAATAAACCCCTAGAAAGACAAGTGATGCAAATGAAAACAATTTCCCAGCCAGTGCCTGAGCAGCAGCCCCCTGGCCCACCTTCCCCCTAGTTTATTGCTGAGCATGACATCATATGATCTGGCATATCCCTTGGGTCAGTTGGGGTCAGCTGTCCCGGCTGTGTCCCCTCCCAACTCCTTGTGCCCCCCAGCCTGCTCGCTGGTGGGGTGGGGTGAGAAGCAGAAAAGGCCTCGGCTCTGTGTGAGCACTGCTCAGCAATAACGAAAACACCTCTGTGTTATCAACACTGTTTTCAGCACAAATCCAAAACATAGCCCCATACTATGAAGAAAATTAACTCTATCCTGGCCAAAACCAGCACAAAATTATATATGCTGAAGATACAAACAAATTTTTTACCTATTGTTACAGAGACTGACATTTATAGATCCTTCTAGAGTAAATGGGTTTACAAACAACAGATGGAGAAAACATAAAGGTAGATGATCATTCAAATAGCTCTCAGGAGCGTGGTTGAATTTATATGTCTGAACTTCTAATAATTCATTATGTCTCTTTTTACAAAAAAATTCTTAAAAGTTGAAAAAATCATAGTAGTAGTGAACAAGACGTGTAAGATTTTCTGCAAAATGTCTATAACTATCTTAGCATCATTGGTGTTTTAATAGTCATCATAATCTTGTGGAGGTTAAAGGAAAAGTCTGGCACAAAGAAATCAAAGCACTTGCTTTGAGAAGGTGTCCTTCATATGTTTTCCCTATGACACTGCAAGACAAGGTTTGGGTTCTGAGCAGCAATATCAGCAGTCCAAGCAGCTATCTTTTTAATAAGGAGGTTAAATTTGCTGATGTCTTTGCTCCTCAGGTCCAGACTAATTAATTCACAGACTTCAAGCCAGAACGGTCCTCCTGAGCATCTTAGTTGACCTAATATTTAATAATGTTTGTAGATTTCCAAGAATTAATTCCTACTTGTACTAGAGCTATGTGTCTGAATTAAGATTTTCTGGTATGAATTTATCTAAACCTGTCATTGGAGTATGGCTGGTGGAGTACCAAACCCTTTGAATGCTGACCCTATATAATTATGTACTTGTCACCCCTTAAACTCTCTGAACAAAAGAAAACTGTTTTTCTCATTAAGCTAAGTAGACTGAATGCCTTAAATCTTGTACATGTTGTAATGTTTTTCAGTTCCATGTCTCCTTTATTCATCATCATTCTTGAATTACTGACAGAAGTACTGGACGGGGATTTGTAGGAGCAGTCTACCAATGCCAGATACAAAAGAAAGGATATCTCTCTCATTCTTTTTATCATTTAAGGGAAGTAATAACAGCCTTTATTATCTTAATATTGGAGCAGATTCCCTTTGTTACAGGTGCCTTCAGAAGCTCACAAAAAAGCATTTCATGCACAAAGAGCTATCTATGAACTAAGAAAAAAGTCAGGAAACAGCAGACAGATCTAGACAAACTGGCAAGGAAATACTAGAAATAATGGTTGACATTATGGATGTTGGTGTTTTTTTCATGCCAATAACCTTTGCAGAGTCAGAGGAACTTTTGTTCTTTTGTTCTTATTTTTAAACAGCCTTGTGGAAGGAGATTTTTTTTATAGGAGAGATCAGGTGGAAGAAAATTGATAAGTTCTGTATATGTTCTATAGATACCACCTGGAGAGAAAACACAAATTTTCTTGTTTGAAAACGTAACAGGTGCTTAGTGGGCAATGATCAGCACAAAAGTGAAAGTTTTTTGCAAGGAAAGGCATGAAAGGGAGATTGTCATACTTTTAAGTATAAGACCTGTGATGCAATGGATGATAAGGAGCCACTGCAAAGGTGTGAAGAGTGACATGGTCAGGATTACGTGTCAGGAAAAATGAGCATGGCTGTGAAAAAAGGAAGGAGGAAAGGAGAGCTTAGTTATGGTGGAAGATAAAGAGCTAGAATTGGGGCAGGGAACGGAATCAAGTCTTTTAGCCGAGGAGATGGGAGGAGTAAAAAGGAAAGAGCAAATTACTAGTGAAGCATGTCAGCCTGGTCATTGGATTTCTGCCAGAGTTTCTTTGCAGCACTGGGAGAAGAAGTAGAGGAAATAGCTGTAGGGGGATGAGTTATACAAATTAACTCCATAATGAGCAACAAAGGAGAAGAGGATAGGGAGTTTGGAGAAGGAGTTACCATATTAATGGATGGAACAGAAGAGGAAATGGGAAGAATGCTGGAAGCATATCAGAAGCCATTTTGTCTACAGAAGCTAAGGTACTGAGCTGATAAAGTGATAAACTTCTAGACTTTACCATTTCCCAGCTGTTGTACTTTTCATACTGTGCCTGTACTGTGTCTGGCGGTACGAGCTCTGCTGTCAAACTGGGTGTCCAGTGCAGCCTGCAGGTTGTCAATCAGAACTCTGCAATAAGGCACCATGAAAAGTGTGAAGAGAAACATACAACTTGCTAGCAGGAAAGTAAGCACCAGGTAGACATTTCAGGGCCTTCCTGGAATTAAGGCTGCATGGATTGTGAAATGACATTGGGGGGGGCTGATTTATGCATTTGAAAATACGATATATCAGGTTCAGGTTTCAACCTACTTCCTGCCTCAGCCTTGCCACCAGAATGATCAGGGAGCAATAGGTTCCTCCTAATTAACACCTGCCTACTTACTCCCATACTAACAAACCTCCAGGGTGGCAACAGTTTGGTTTAGGAAGAATAGCAATGCTGAGACAGAGTGTGTGTAGAAAATGAGCTCTGGGCTGACCTCATGTTGCCAGATTGCCTCTACCTCAATAGGAAAAGGTCCCTCCCTTGAACTTAGGGCACTGGAGGAGAGTTAGACTGCAGCAACGTAACACCCCCGTGCAGCAACCCAGAGATTTTTGCGTGATGAAATTCTCTGTCAAACCAAGCTTCCAAAGTTTAAGTATGGTTTGGCAGCTCTATTGCGGGTGGCATTATCCATCCTCCAAGCTACTTTACTGCATGTGAGGTGGGCTATTGAAGTAGAACATACAGTGGCAAGAAAACCCCAGCATCATGCTCTCCTGTTCACCTTTCTCTGGGGCTGATACAAAGGCACAGCTAATTGTCGAGTATACTCTTGAGGACCTTTTGCTTATATTTCAACCTTGGCTATCAAAAAATGAAGTCCTCTTGTTTTGCCAGTGCTTGTCTTAACATTCTTACAAATCTTACTCATCCAGGATATGTCCTTGATCATTTGTGATTTGGATAGAAGAGCAGGAGGCCAGTTTGTGAGGCACCACCAGCCTTCAGAACAAACAGTGCAAATGACTACATTGACATGATGTCATGGCACTGCAGCTGCACTTCAAAAGAATTGTAACAGCTTGGGTTGTCACAAGGACGCTCCACTCAAGTTTGTCAGGGACGCCTTCCAGACATTATGGCCTTTGTTGCAATCAAAAGATTTGTGCATGGACCTGAGGGAGTTTATGAATATTATAGGAAAAACTAACACATGTAGAGTAACTCCTCCTTTGCCAAAGAGGAAATTCCACTGAAATTGTATTCCTGTGCTGTATGTGGGCTGTAGCATTATTGACAATTATTTCTTCTAGAGTGTTTTTAGATTCTGTTCCCCCAGCCGCATCCAAATCAGACATGGTTAACATGAAGCCAGTAAGTTTAGGGATGGATTATCCTTGGATTTAGCAGATCATAAAAGTTATGTTTCATGAGAACTGTGTGGAGTCCAATGAAGGAGTTTGGTCTGGTGGCAAACACAATGGGGCCAAGAGACAAAACCTCTCCACTCAGCCAAAAGATGTTGTGAGAATTTGATCAAGTAATACTGACTTTCAGTGTCTGAGTACATGATGTTGACAGAATATCCATTACACATTGAAGAAGCTTAATAATCAAGCTGGGCTGAGCCAATGCTGAGGTGGAGCTAAAGGAGAAATGAAGACAGACAGCACCACTCCACTCCAGCCCAAAGTCAACGTCTCATCCTTGGTTAATGCTTGCATAGTGACTGGAAGATATGAGTATAAGCAGTTGCCTGGTCCTGCTTTTTTCTCCTTACTCTCCCATTAGTGCTACTCACTACAATGCTCCCATACTCAGGGATGTGTAATGTGGCAGTGTGGTCTATTCCCACTACTTATGCTGCAGTTGTATTCAGTCATGGAAACTCAGGGCTTTTTTACTTCTGGGTAATATACTTACGAAGTATTTAAGACAATTAAGAGCTCTCTCTATGGAGAAATCCTTGCCATTGATCTGCTGTGTGACTTGAGTAAGCCCAAGGCTGCCCTGGGAATCTGTTCTCCCCACTCCCTTGGCCCTTCACCTGGCATCTGTCTTCTTTTTGTCACCAGCTGGGGTTTTTTGCCCCTCTATCTCTTGTTCTACATCTTGGAGAACTTAGTGGGGAGCACTTCATGGTGGCCCTTTGGGCTCACCATTTTCTCGCTTCAGTTCCGTGATACTATCACGCAAACGTGTCTGGTGTACTTTCTGGCTCTTTTTAGACCTTTGCTGCATTTTGCCTTTAGTGGGAAATCTTTCTGGTCCCCTCCACACTTCAGCCTTGTGTACTGCAGTGAGCTTTTACCTTGGGGAAATTCCTGGCAGTAAGTCTTTGTTTCCTGTCTCTTACCTCTACCAACATTTCACTTCACCCCATTAACGCAGAGCAGCTACAGTTCATTTGAACTGCCATAGGAAAGCTGAACCCAGGCATCCAGAGGAGGGATGAAGTTTGTGACAGGAAGATCAGTTGACCGATATGAAAAGATCAAACAGATGTTCAGCAGTATTTAGTCTTCTATTCACAATACAGTAGTGAGAACAAACTTACCTATACTCCACTCCACTTTCTTTCAAAAGATCTTCAACCTCAAAAGACTTGTCAGCTTCAACTCGGAAATCAACGTGCATTTTTGGCCTTACCAGTGTGACAGCGTGTGGCTGCCAAAAGTCAACCTGAAAGAAGGCCAAATGAATACATAAACAAATAAATACATACATATGGCTGTGATTTTTAGGTGGGCGTATGTGTGATGTTGATGTTGACTGTGATTAATGTACTGAATTTCATTCCTTTCCTATTACGCTGACCTGACCTTGCTTGCCAGAAGTATCAGCCTAAATTTTAACTGGAAATTGATTAAGAAGATTTTATTAGGCGCTGTGATTTATATGGCAGAATTCTGGAGATGGCAGTGACAGTTTCACAAATGCCAAGCATTCTACAGCATGTGAGTGCATCCAGACTTGTGAATATTATGACTATCGTTACAACTTCTTTCACTCTTTGTACAGATTTCATTGGAGGCTTTTGCCTAAAAGCATTAGACAGAAATGGACTCCTGACTCAGTAGCAGAGGGATGCTACGTAAATACTTTACATAAATCAGCTGGAAAAGGCTGTTGTCTGTATGAGTGCTTGTAAGACTCAGCTCATTAACATTGGTATGAAGAACCTCTGCCTTCAGAAGGTGTTTAGTTCAGTGTGGACAAAGGACAGTGCTATTACTATTTCACCTATTTTTGCTGAACCCAGCTTCCAGACCTCTGGATTTAGAACCCTATTAAAGGCCAATGAAAGCAAAGCTGGTTTGCCACCCTAATGCCTTTTCAGCCTTCCATCTTGTGAATGTAAAGGAAATTGGGTCTGGTGCCTGTATTCATGAACTATGTGTCTTCAAGTGAGATGACTATTCCAGGGTATACTACTACAGCAGTCCTGACTGATTGCTTTGTATAACAATGGTAGTTCAGGGATCTTTGCTTTGCTTAATAGGAAAAGAAAATAAACATTCCCTTTATACTACACAATTAAAAGCAAGCATAGTATATTAATTTTCTTAATATTGGCAGCACCATTTGAATAGTATATTCTTCTACAGGATAGTGTTCCAGCATGCTATACTACTCTGTTGATGATAGTTCTTCACATCTGTACTTCATTAAAAATACCATGCTTTCATCCTACAGATAATGGTGTCTTTTTCACCAACAGCTATTTTACAACATCAAAGCTGAAGAGAAATATTGAAAACACATTTGCTGTCTTTATTGTTTTTCCTCATGTCATTGTGTCATCATATATCTACATCAAGGTCAGTAAGAAATATGCAGCTTGGTTGGAGAGAAAGGAAGCTTTAAAGCAAAGTCAGAGAAGAAAATATGACATGAGAGACTAGAGGCCAAAGAAAAGTTCAATTTATTGGGAGTATGGATTTTTAGATTATTTACATGAGCAAAATGTTTTGCCTATGATGGTAAAAGTTCTGGTAGTTGGAATGTCCATGTTTTATCTAATACATTCTTGAAAGCACCCCACAGTGAATACAGCATTTCAGATTAACTTATTCTATTAATAAATTCTGGTGGGCACTTTGAAATTCAGACTGGGTTAACCAGACTTTTCTAGGAAAGTCTTGGAATGTATTTGTATAGCTCTAACTTTATCACCTTGTCCTTTTCCTTCTGAAGAAACACTCCAGCTAACTTGAATGGAATCAAGATTAGGTCTTTAATTCAGTAGCATGATTTTTCTTTTTTAAGATATATGTTAGTTGAACAAAAGGAGAAATTTTCCTTTCAAATGCAATATAGCCCCTTCCCCAAGTTCTTTACCTGCATGTTGCTGGCAAGGGAATTGATGATTTCCACCTGCTCATCATTCTGCAGAATCACATGAAACACCTTCTGTCTGAAAGGGGAGAAGAAGATTGGATTTGAAACAGGTAAGTCAATTGAAACGCTTTTGCTCATGCAGAAGAAATTGTGCAAATATAAAACTGGATGTCTGTTCTTACCCATCAAAAGCAAGATCCTGCTGGTGAGCAGAAACAGCTGAGAAACCTATGAGAACCAAGAGTGCCCACATTTTTTTAAAGAAAAAAACGCAGGTTTTCAGTTCTTCTGTGGTGCTTTTATAACCTGTTTTGTCCTGCTTTTTATCAATTATACACCAGAACAACACACTGATTAATGGATAGATTATTCCCTTGGTCTTGTTTTATTTCCATACTATTTAAAAGTGTGTTTTACTCCACATCTGTGAAGACAGCTGAAAGTCTCAAGGGGGGCTGGCTAGAGAANGCTGGATAAACTCTTGATATGAGAAAGTGAATGTAACTTACTTTGTTCTGTTGTATGTGAGTTTTGATTAATTTTTATTTTTGCAATCATTTGGTTGTTAGATTACAAATTTTATAGTACTTTATTGTTACTTTATGTAATGGTAGATGTCTATCAGATCTTGTTACAGTGTGACAGGTCTTATCACACAGCATTGTGAATAATAATATGGGGGTGACTCTGACAAAGGAAGAGGAAACACAGTTGGGATGTACCAATTACCTTTTTTTTTCCCCAACAGAGAAGAAAAGTACTGAACTTGTTCTTTGCTCAGTAGCTTCACTGAAACTTATGACTAAGTCAGGTGTCTGCAGAACTGAGAATGCAGAAATTTCTAGTCACAGTAGAGTTGTACATATACTCCACGTAATACATTCATTGATTCTTGCATGTTCTCTAATGTAATCATGTAAGGATCAGAGGTAAATATCTTTTAAATCAAGCACTACTGTGGGCATTACATGTAGGGCAAGAACATCAAATGAAATGTAGTCATACAAAAGCATTTTTAGCTTTACCTTTCGTGTTGTGCCTAAACTATCTGAGAAACAATAGTGTGTTTGCATCACTGCACTTGCATCTGTTTAGTTTTCATTAACAAGTACTTGGCATTAAACATAACATTAATTGTCTGTTGATGCTGTATCCTGAGGTGACTGATGTTTTCACAGGGAACCTCTAAATGAATCAGTGTATAACTATGTATAGAATGCAATTTATGAGCTCAGTTATGTCTTCTGTTAGGCATAAGTGACCAGACAAATTAAAGGGGTTCAGACACAGATAATCTTGAAGATGTTCTTTGATGCCATGTCTGCTACTTTGCAGCAATCTACATATATGCATATCATATAATATGTGACAATTTCTTAGAAAATTAATATATTTCCATCTCAGATTAAAAGACAGTCGCAGTTGCAATGTGCAGAAATTTGAATTGTCAATGACCATTTTAAGAATGAATGTGGTATTGGACTCTGCACCTGACTTTTTATGAGGTTCTCTGGAATCAATTCAGTAAAGCTGCAGCAGCCTTATATAAAGAATACCTAGAAATATATATTTAAAATCAATATACCAAAAATGCAGCCATTTATGCTTAACAATATGACCCATGATGAATATGTTCCTAAAAGGAGACTCCAAAACTGCACTGAGCCTATTTATCCAAAACTGTCTTTGCCATATCATAGGGTTTGAACTTACTTTACAATTAATGACCTACTTTGTAGCACTGCAGGCTCTTGCCCAGAAATAATCTTACTTAGAGTCAAGTCTCCTAAGAAGGATGACAGCAGGAGTTACTCTGACAGAGTGCCAATACTATACTGCAAAGTCTTCAGAAGTTTTGTTTTTATTATGATGA
>VYZV01021768.1:1666-13695 GCA_013401275.1 Pandion haliaetus | reverse complement strand
TATACCCCCTCCTGCACCGGGGTCTGTGCTTGATTGTAGCCTCACAGCACCGCCAATATATAAAGCTGAGGAACAATTAAAATACATAGAAAATAAGTTAGTTATTCAATAGATAAGCTATAAGAATTTCATAGGCCCAGCCTTTAACTGTTTTTCACTTTTTTCCGGTGTGTGACACTATAAAACAGCGTATGAAGTGGGGTTTATTAGTGATAAGCAAGCTTAAATTTAATTTTCTTTTCATACAAATTTGAAATGGAAATATGTGATCCATTCTACCATTCTTTTGGCAACAAAAAAAAAGCACCAATCCCCTCTTAGTATGCTGGAACCTGATCCGGTTTCCACTGAAGGCACTATACAACGTAGCACTGCTTAGGAACACCAAAGCTTATTCTAAGTAAGTGGATGTATTTACATTGAATACTCAGCTACTGGCAGCCTGAGTCTGGCTTTTCAAGGCCATTCTTCATAACGTAATGTGATCCTGGATTTGATACAATATTCTGAGTAAATCTGTCCCTATAATTTCATTTAGCTTCTAAAAAGTTAAGCCTAAATTCTGCTTTAAACTCTAATCTGTATATAGGAAAGTTAGCAATTTGTTAAGTATCCACTCCAAGGAAACTATATTAGCTTAGCCAGTTCTGGAAACACAAGTGAATTACTGAACTGCTGTTCTACATGTGATTTTGGAGCTAGCCGGCCATCCATTCCACTATGAATTGTAGACATAGGCTGTTCATCTCAAGAGTTCAGGGGGAACTGGATTAGATTTTGGATTAAAAGGAATGAGGAGTGGTGGTATAAAATATTACAGCATTAAATAGAAATACTTTGGTAAGGATGATATTGCCTAAGATATATAGCTATAGTTATACTGATAATAGTGTAGCACTTAACAATAATACAGAAACATATGTCTTTGGGTAGATTAATACAGCAGTGGAGATGGCTTTCACAAAGACATCTGACGATGATGTATGTTTTTAAGTAATAATTCAGACAATAAAAGTTCTTCTATAATAGTAGTAAACTTCTACAATATAAAACTAACTCTACTGAAATAGAAAACATTAACATCCACCACTTCACAAATTACAACTGCACAAAAATATTTAAAAGAAAGTAATATCTAGTTCTTGTAACTTAATTTACCATGTACTTTTAAAGCTGCAGGCCATGGCACTAGTCCACTAAAAATCACACAATGCTGTTATCAAATGTGATCTGTACCTGTTTCCTGAGTGCCTAGCCACATCTGCAGAATTCACCAGTGACAATGAGCTTGACAGTTCTGCCATTAATATTAAGGATTTGTTAGTTCAGCCTTGGCAGTGAGGTTGCTGTTGAAATGGACTCGATGATTGATAGAACAGACTCATCACTTTGCACAAGCTGGTGAGATGATGGTCTGGCCAAGCCTGTAATGTGATGTAGGAAAGAAGAGCTGGAGACCCTGACCTTGGGAGCGGGGTAAGAATGGTTTGCTATGTTCCAAACTGAGTAGAACGTTATTAAGAAACTTAAAAGAGCCTCTCAAAACTTTCTGGAAGATTTTACTATTTAGCTGAAAGACTTATACTTAGGTTTGGGGTTTGGTTTTTCTTATTATTTTTTATTTTTATTTTATTTTTGCAACAGTTTAAGTATTTACTTTTAAAACTAAATATTTAAAAAATCAGCAAGTCCCTGCTTTAGGCCTTTTTCTGCCCTCTCCCAGGTATTTGTTTCTCCTTTCCATGGCAAACTTTTCCCTGGGAATACTTGCACTTCAGTATACTTAAAAAGGAGGTCAGTAAGACAAATCATTGCTGAAGCTATGCAAGCAAAACTGAACCAAACCTGGGAATCCTACTATATTCTCTGCTGCTGTCACAGTTTCAAGTAGATGACTAAAACCATCACATAAATAGTCATTCTGGTAAGTAAAGGACTTTTAGCCTTGTACTTACTCTGCAACCTCTTGATTAACAATGTAAACATGAGGAAATTGTTAAGCTGAGAAGCCAAATTAATCCCTGCTGTATCTGCAATGGTTCTGTTGGAATTTGGGCTATCCAGTGCAGATTATTATTTAGGATAGGCATATAATGGGCAAGCAAGTAGAGAGTAGAACATGAAACATGAGTCATACAAAGTACTATTGCGCTATAAATAGAAATAAATATTATGCATGTACATGTTAAACACAATGTAATTTAGTAATTATTCTGCCAGCAGAAAGAAAGTATTCATTCAAACAACTCAATGGAATATAATTGTGACAGAAGTTGTGATGCTTGTATGTCCCTATTAATACTGGCTTGAGTTCCTCACACCAGGAGAACACAGGGACAGACTAAGAGTTTGCCAAGTATTTACTTTTGTCATCCTGAGAATGAAAAGCATTTTGAATACTCCTTTCAAAAATAACAGCATACTATTGCATCTTAATTAACTTTGCGTTCTTTAGATAGTGGGAGTTTGTTCTTAAACATATACAGCTAGTTCTTATTTTGATATTAAATTAAGAGGGCTCAACCCAAAGTTCACCAAAAATGGCAAAGGCATACAGAGCCAAATATTACTCCCTCCTACTCTGTTGGCAAGGAGTTAGGCTCTTGCACCAAAGGATACCGTAGCCATCTCCCGCCTGCCCTTTAGCAGGGACCTTGCAGCCAAGGGTCCACGACAAAGGCCAGATCCTGCACTCTTGTCACGCTGCTGCTCTGCATGCCCCATGCACAGGTCTGCAGCACAGTATTTTCAGCAAGTAGGTGGGCAGGGAAGCGTAAGGCTCAGCAAGGACGTGTTTCTCAGCTCCTGCGTTGGTTGCAGCTAGATGCATGATGGAAGTGGTGTGGGTGGGCTGAGGAAAACGGGCACTCTTCAGTTAGCTGTCAGTTTGGGGCTTTGTGGGGATGCCTGGAAGTGCAAGATGTGGCTGTACACGGTACCTCTGTGCTCCACAAGAGTTTGCTCTCTGCCGCTGCCCAGTCAAAAGCTGCTGAAGTTTTCTCTCTGGATACTTTTCAGTATCTATTGATTTGCTCCCCTCCCCCCACTTTTTTTAAGGAAACACTAAACTAGGATCCACTGTATTTGGCAGCTGATGACCTTTTTCCTACCCCATAGGAGACCAAAAATTTCCCAGCATTATTTAACAGCGGCTTTGCCCTCCACTTTCTTTGCCTATCAATTCAAAGCACACCAGCTGCAATCTCTGCCTGCAGAGACCTTTCGTGCAGCAACCCAGCTGAATGTGCATGCTCATGCTTTTTCCCATGACACGGGTAGGCACAGGTGGCACCAGCAGCCTAGGATACACATTTTCTTAAAAATGCAGGATCTGGCATGAAATGATCAAAATCACTAACCAATGGCTTCTCTTCTGTTTTCTGCTGTAATACTGTCATTTTTATCGTTCATGGTCACTACTGATCCTGCTTCTGTTTGTTCTTGTTGATAAATGAGTCCTTTCAGCTAAATACTTAGTTATCACTTGCACAAATATGCTTTCATTTTTATTTTTATACATGTATACATTTCTTCTCTTTGGGATGGCTCTTATAGTAATGAAATTAACATTTTGCAAATGAGCTACCTATTGTGGTTGTTGGGGACACCGGCTTTCTGTGATGAGAGGGACCAGCAGGTGATGAGGAAAGGCTTGCTTAGCCCCTGTCAAGGAAGTTAACTGCCTCCCAGATGGCCAAGCTTGTACTGCATTTCTACGGTTTTGCCACAGGTAAGGATCTCCAGATCCATCAGGAGGCAGGGAAATATTGCTGTCTCTTCCTTTAACAACTTTTGATATGAAACAGAAATTCGTGGCTGCATCCAGCAGGTGGCAAGCACAGCACACTGAAGTATGTCTGAGATGGAGCTGCTTCTGCCAGGGGAAGCACTTGATGCTGCTCAGCGTGTGCACATGTGTACATGAACAAAATATCATACAGATAAATGGCAAGCTCTGTCAGTCCTTTGTCAGCTTACTGAGTGCTGAGGAAGTGATACTGTTCTGGATGCTATTTATAATGCATAGGATTATTGCCATATTCATTTTTAACAAACACCTGTCTTGCATGTAAGGATAGATATAAGCTAAATATAAAGCATTCTATATAATAATTTAACTGTGTCTTTAAATGACACATTCAAATTTCAAATTGTGAGATACTAGCTTGTGATTAAATTAACTTAAACCTTTGATGAAAAAGCATTTTTTTTTTTTTAGCTGTAGCTTTAGAAGTTGTAGTGAAACCTCACAGTGCCTTGTGACATATATAAGTAGAGATTGTTCCTGTTTTGCAACTGGAAGAACAAAGGCAAAACTGAAGAAACGTGCCTTAAAATAAGTGAATGAAAGAGCAGGAAGAGGCGCAAGACTCCCAGACCTGGTTGTAGTCCCCCCTTTTTTTTTTTTTCTTACAAAGTATTAAACTACAGAAAAAACTTTTTTGTTGTGTTTTGATTTAAAATAATTTCCTAAAGTAAAAAATTATTTACAATAATTGTGTATATGCAGGAGACTGATATTCAGAAAATACAGATAATCCAACCACTTGCTACCTGAGACAAAGCCACATTAGATTATAAATATTGCAAATTCTCAAGGGTCATGTAATTGTCTACATAATACATGTAAAGTTTTGGATTTTTTCCTAAGTTTTGTTATGTCAAAAATTATTTATGAACTCATTTATCTTTGAAGACAATAAATGAGTGTGAATCAATAAATATTTTCTGGAGTTCATTATTTGAGGTAAAAAGGACATATGAGGGTATCATTAGCTGAAACTTCCTACAGTGCTTAGCGCCTTTCCCTCCTCGTTTGTATGGAGTTTGAGCCAGAGTTTTGTTCTGATTTATGCTAGTATAAATTTGAATTTGTTCCATACACATAAAACAAGGTTCTACAGGAAGCAAATACTCTGGGCTTTGTTTTGTATAAATGGAGACAAATACTGTAAAGGACAACAGTAAAGTCTGGTCTCGGATGTTTTGTGATGTGACTAAAAGCATTAGTAGTTAAACTGTAATATAAGCATTGTCACACTTTTACTTATCAGAATGTGAGTTTATTAAATGTCCAGAAATTTGAAAAATTGGGTAGATTTGGTTGGTTGGGAATTTGTCTCATTGAGTACACTGGTTATTACACAAAAATAGTATGAAGTTTTCTGATCAACTCTGTCCTAGAACTGATGTTTTCAAATACAGAGTATGGAGTCAACCCCCTCCATAAGTAATGTTCTTCAAAGTCAGCGTGGCTTATCATGAGGAAAGATTGAGTGAACCCCATTTTTGCGTGTGTGTATATATATATACTTACTTTTTTAAACTACTCTAAAAATACCCACTGGGATATAAATTTAGGTTTATGAAGCAGTGTTTGAAATCTATGAGTAGGAATATAAATCTAAAAATATATTTCTTCTATATTTAATAAATAAATCTGCATTTTATTGCATATATTATTATGAAAAAATTGCCATTTAAAAAATGAAAAATAGTAGCATAAATCAGAACGAGACCAATTTCAAGGACCTTAAATTTCCATTCGAGTTTAAAATTGGGCCTCTATATATAGCATATATTTGAAAATATTTATAATATGATATGACATTTGTCATTAAAAAAACCCCAACAAAACAAGCAGTGTAGCTCCATCAACTCCTTGAACAAAATTTGGAATAGCTCATGTATGTGCAAAACAGGTCCTTCATGATTCATGTAATTTATATAAGCTTTTCCATTAAAAAGACCTCTGAACTTAAGGTAGGAGTTTTCTCTACCCTTTGTTTGTAGTTCTGGGTAAAAGGCAGGATGCTGACAGAAACTCTGACATGCCTGTCCACCATTTATGTTGCTTTCAGTAAAGAAAACCAAGACCAAGCAGCCCTCTTCACAATGTAAAATAAAGGGCCACTGCTAAATCTTTACAGTATGATTTCTCTGCGGTGATCTAATGTTTCTGTAATGAGCAGTAAGCTGTGATGTTCAGGACTGCAGATGAATTTTGTCATTCTTGCTGCTTCGTTCTCAAGGTTGTTCAAAAAAAGTATATTGCAAAACGCATCACTCTGTGTCAAAAGACCCAGCAGTCTTTTTAGTGTGCAAGCGTATATTTTCTGGTGGCCGATATGAGAGAGAGCTCATTTTTGTTGTTAGGCTTGGATGTGCACTGACATTTGGTGGAATGTATTTTATTAGCTGAAGGAAGTATTTTTTAAAGTTTTTTCCAAAAAAAACATAAAAAAAAGGATTCAAACAGTTGTTAAAGTAAGCGATGCAAATGGTGAAGGGCATAGCCGTATCCACAATATCAGTGATTTTGCAGTCTGTTATTACATGTAATTGAATTAATACATCCAGAAAAGTGAACACTTGATGAGGAATCCAGGAAAAGAAGAAGAAAAATACTATTGCCACAATCATCTTAAAAATATCATCGTTTCTAGTCTTATTTTTTTGAATTTGATATGCCTTCTTCAGGGTCTTCCAAATTAAGGTGTAGCTTGTTAATATGATCAGAAAAGGAATTAAAAAGCCCAGCAAATTTTTGGATAAACCTAACCCAACCCGGAGCGTTGTGTTATTGTTGTCATACCGAAAACCACAGACTGTCATGTTCAAGTTCTCAGCAAAGAATATATTACGGTGAATGATGACAGGCAAACTGGCCACACCGGCGAGAAGCCAGATGGCAATGCAAGTTATTCGGGCAACAAACATGGTGCGTCGAATTCGGGACTTCACTGGGTGTACTATGGCCAGGTACCGGTCAATACTAAGGCATGTGAGGAGGAACACGCTGGCGTACAGGTTGAAACTTATCCCTGCTGACGCTAACTTGCATAAACAGTTGCCGAAAGGCCACTGGTACTCCATGGCCGTGTAGGCTGCCCAGAGTGGCAGAGTTATTAAAAAACACAAGTCAGCCAGTGCCAGGTTTAGAAGAAAGATGCTGGCTACTGTTTTTAATTTCATGTAGCAGTAAATGACAATAACGACCAGGCTGTTCCCAAATATGCCTATGATAAAGATGATGCTGTAAACAGTTGGAACCATAATGTAGATGTAACCGTGCCTCCCTGAAACAGGACAGTCAACATGGATTCTTTTAACGGTTTCTTCAGTAGAGTAATTTGGAATCATCTTGATCTCTTCAGTTGTAACCTAGTTTCAGGGAGAAAATATGAAGTTCACACCTAGGAGGGGAAAAGAGGAAGAAAATATTCATGACAGGGATTTAATTTTTAGAAAGTTTCAATTAAATGTCAGATTTTTGTGTCTAACACAATGTATCAATGTCTTTGAATTTAAAAATAAGCCATCTTCAAGTGTTTTCTCAACTAATTTCTATTTTAATACAGACTTCATTTCCAGAATAAAATAGAGGCAAGAATGTTAGGAGTTGGCTGAACATTAAGATTCTTTTTAACATAAATAAAATCTCACAAACTTCTTTCAATTAACAATGTTCCAATTTAAAATAAGACTGGTTAGTGAACATATGTAATAATAATAGACTCAAAATAGCAGATAACTATAAATTCAGGAAAGTCTTTAGGTTATTCTCTTTCCATAAATAGGTGATACATCTAATGAGCAAAATTATTCAGATATATCAGAAACTACACTTAAGCACTCTGAATATTAGTTCATGCTGTAAACACAAGTGTAATGCATTAAGAAAATAAGTTAATTCAGATTAGGTACTCATTTTGATCTCTGATGTGAATAGCTATACTTTAAACTTAATTCTTTGAGAAAATTTTTACATCACAGAGTAAGATGAAGACACTCACACAATCTAGTGTTCTGTTGTACCATAAATACCTTAAATTTTCAGAAGTTACCTACCTCCCCATCTGGCTTGGAACTATAGTATTTAACTGCTAATGAGAAAAAAAATAATCTGTGAAAATCCAGACATGTGCTGATTTGTTGCACATTAATAACTGTAGAAAGAGTATAAGAAGGGTGCAAGGGGGAAAGACAATTCATATTACCTTTCCAGTTACTGACAAAATTTATGTATCCAACAGTGGAAGTTGTAGTCTTAGTGTGTGAAAAATATTTCTGGACCATATTAAGTGTATGGCAGCGGTATGAAATCTTCTTTACAGGGCACATGTTTGGTTTGCCAGGGCTCGTGTGTTCTGCAAGAATGATTTCCTTATTTAATGACTTATGACTTCAGGAAGCAGGTAATATACTGTAAGTGACTCTGTAGACTCTGGAAAAGTTTTAGTATCAAATAGACAGTCTTCCCTCAAAAAATAGTGGATATTTTAAAAAAGAAAATTAAAAAATTATAGCTATTATTGCAGGGTAGTGTTTATTGCTGTCTGCATGATCCTGACAGCTGTCAGCCCAACCCAACCTGTGCTGCCTCNCAACAAACAAACCCCTTAAAATTTTAAGTCACTTTTATATAGATAAATATACACACCCTAAGACCCTGGGCAGTACCAGATACATTCAGAAAGAAGATGCCTGTCGTTATAGAAATATGGGCTATGTTGTTACAGAGGTGGTTGCTCATTATTTGTGTTGCTCAGCACTGACAAGTGCAGAATGCTACTTGGTTAAGTGTTTGACATGCTCTTGCTTGGAGACAAACTTTATTCCAAATGGATTGTCTTTTTAATAGTGAAGTGAGGCATAGATGTGTCTCAACAAAGCCCACACAGGAAGTCTGAAGTGGAGCCAGGAACTGAACCCAGAATATGGGTTGCAGGCAGCATCTTGTGAGCAAGGTCACCCTTTGGCTCTCAATACCCTAGCTATTAAAAGACTTGATATTCCTCTACCTTAGTTCGTGTTCTATTATATGTTTGCATTAATAAGCTGATTCATTTCCATAAATCTAGCAGGCTAACTTTCAAGTTTAGATTCTTGATAATTCTATGAAGTTTGGAATAGCTAGTTAAAAGCAGCAAATAAAGCCTTTGTCAAGATGTGCAATGTGACACTTCTCAATCTCTCAGATTCATTCTGTGAATTGGTCTTGTTGCCTCAGTTGGTACAGATGCCTAATGACATCAGCTATTTTTGCCATGTTTAAGAAGCTAAAAAGTCAAGCAAATACAGCTGACACAAAGAAACGTATGCCATTCTGATCATAGGTGGCACTGTAATACATCCTGAGCAAAACTTTCTGGCTTTCAAACTGTGCCAAGCCTAGAATATATGGTGTTTGGCTCTGTGGAATGTCATGCTATCCATAGGACAGGGAGCACCACAATAAAAAGATTTCAAGATAAATCCTCTTATCCCTTGGTTGTGAAAGTGCCCAAGGAGATTTGACAATAACTGATAGGTTCTGCAACATCAAGGTCTGGCAATATTTGCCCTGTCCCAGCTACATGCTGGTGCTGCATGGTCTATTTGTTATCATAGCCTTTGCTCGCTTATATACCCACTGAGATTACAGCCCAGAACTTAGAAGTAAGAAACTGTAGTGAAGTGTCTACTAAGAAAACCACCACTGGAAGTTAGACTTGCAGTAAAGTAGATCAGGGCTCAGTTAAGGCTGAGCAAGACCTTTCTCTGTGACTAGCTTAACTAATCAGTGGTATTATTTAGGAAGTGCATCCTGCTCTGTGTGTACTAACTGGCAGAATCAGTGGTTAAACAAATGTAGCCAATAGCGAATATTCCCCCTTCGATGGGAATGCTTCTGTGCAGCGGTAGATGCCAAGGCACCTTTCTCATGGTCCCTTCATCCACCCCTTCAGTGTAGTGTGTTTCGTTGTTTAACTTCCCATTTCCCTTTTCTACCCACATGGTGGCCTGTACTCTTTCATGCCAGTAGTAGCTTAGTTGATATAATTAATAGAATATGTACTTTTGAGAAAGTGTAATGTTGATTATATTACTTTTACAGAAATGTGTTAAAATAAACAAAAAATAATTGAGTTGGGAAACTCATGTCTAAGGTATTGAATTCCCTGAGCTTATTTTGGAGTTCTTGGGAAGTAAAAAAGGCAGAACAATTCCCATGGAGAATCAGGAATTTGGTCAAGAAATAGTATGATTTTTCAATTTATCTGTGTAAGACTAACCCTTCTGGAATTAAAGGTTTTTGGTGTAACACTGAAGTCAGTAGAATTGTGCAAGGGATGTGTTTGGTATGGTATCAGTTTTAAATTATAGCAAGGAATTAAAATAAATAAATAAATAAATCCATCACTGTTTTTAGTAAATGAAAAGGAAGCAGAAACACATACTGTGGTTGCTTTTGCATGAATAGATATGGATTACCATATATCTATTTGAAAACAGTTTGTTGCTGTGAGAATGACCCTTGTAAGACCCTTACATTTGAAGCACTGCTAATCCTAAGTTGAATTTTTAAATTTCCTGGAAATTTTAAAGTTTCAGAGCTAGCCTCAGGTATCTGCAGCGTTGAGGACATCTGTAACTTTAGAGCATTAGGAAAAGCTTCAACACAGAAGAAGAAAGTAATTTGTTTTGGAAGGCATGGGCCCATAGCAGTGCTGAGTGGTGAGACAGGGCAGCTGTGGTGGTGTGAACTCCTTACAGGCAATGACTTCTTCCCTGTACCACTGTCATTTTTGCGTTATTCTCACTTGCCACAGCTCATCTGCTTGTCCCAGGATCATGGTTATATATACTTTCTGCAAAGCAGACACTTCTACATGGGAAGTACTGCAGATTGTTTAAAAACATTACAGAAATAGGTGGCTGGTACAGCTTTATGCTGCCAGAATTCACCAGAGCAGGTTAAACCACTGGCCAGTTAAATGCAAGTATTGAAATTGTGCACATTGATAATTCCATTTAAAGCATCTCAAATGACCTGAGTTAACATAATGATAATTGGATCATTTTAAGGCTGATACACAAGGAGCTGTTTCTAAGAGGATTGAATTGATGTGACTGAATGGTGTGGCAACATCAATCTCAAAGCAAATTATCTGGTGAGCAGCAAACCCCTGTTGTATGTTACTGTCCTGTTTGACCTTTTATCTTTTTTAATTACAATGATTATAATAAGTCACCGATAATTAAATGCTTCAGACTACTCTACCAACTATTATTTACCACTCCATTCATTGCTTCTGTTGGGTGAACATCCATCCTAATTAAACTGCCTGTGAAAACAGCAAGGAATGCTGAGCTCCTGCAAGGTAAACAGCACTTTGCCTACTGAAAGATAAGATAGCCCTGACTGTGGCTTTCTGTGAGAGCTTCATCAGCTATAAATAGGTAAGCAGGTGTCACGAGTCAGATTTTAAACAAAAATGTGTTTTTGATATTTGCTTTGACAAAGAGACTAAATAAACTCAGACTGACCAACCCTGCCAATGTTTAGCCACCTCACCATTAGGTAATGTCAGGATTTTTCTTCTGATGATGATAGGTGGATTATTTGCTTTTCTTACAAATGAGAAGATATTTCCATGTTGAAGAGGATGATGCATTCTATTTTTATATAAAATTGTTGCACAGGGAGAAGAGAGGCTGAAAAACATTTGGAACAATATGTTCAATATATTAGCTACGTTATTTCTTTCTGGTGGCATGAGCTTTTTTCCTTTGTCTTGAGAGTTTAGTCCCCTCCCTTTCCTAATTTATTCTATCTTCTTTTTCTAATTGCTGAGAAACTAATGACACTTTCCACATGCTTTATTTCACAGCTTTTTTTTTTTTTTTCTTATCCAGCAGAACAACCTCCTTTATCCTCATTGCCTTAATGAATATAATTTCTTCTACTTCATATGCCTACTTCAGTGTCTTCTCTGCTTTCCTGGAGTTCCTGAACAGTACCACTGTGAAGTTATACATTTACCTTTCTCCTAGCTCTTATTTCTGCTCTTCCTTCTAACACTCTGTATTCCCCACTTGTGGCTTTCCTAAGTATTTTTAGTCCAGAGTCAATAGGTGAATTTTGGAGGGTGAGAGAAATGCCAATACTTGGGCAAATAAAGGCACGTAATTCAAACTCTTGTGGCCTTGCAGTGTGCATAGGCCTCCTGTCATCACTGCCACTATCTTCCACAGGGGTCAGC
>VYZV01021767.1:2937-14988 GCA_013401275.1 Pandion haliaetus | reverse complement strand
TCTTCCTTCTGTGTCCCATTTTAATGATCCTATCACGCTGCAAGAAGTAGGGCATGATGAGCTATGAGATAGCTGATTTTTCTTAGTGTAACCTGTAGGAAAAAATGTTACAATGTCACATAAAATTAAATACTTTTTTTGGCTCCATTTTTCACTCTTCTGCGAGACAAAAGACANATGGTGAAACACCACTTTGTTCTATAAGCTGTGTAGACAACAGCTGAAACACAAGATTTGCAACAGAAGAAAATCTGTGATTTCCCCACTACTCTAATTAAAGGTGTTTCTTCCGGACCTAATAAAAATAAAAGCACCATAAATTAGAACTAAGCAGCTAGTTAATGGACTGCTTGATGCCATGAACAGGACATGGACAATTGGCTTCTGGAAGGGGATTTCAATCTAAAAAACGGAAGACAGCTTACCTACAAACACTACTCTTCTCACAACCTAGAAGATAGCTAGTTCTTTAATCACAAACTAATTAGAACTGAATAGCTTCATTGCTAAATTAGGGACATTAAAGGGGTTTGCTCCTTTTGCAGGTTTGTTGCATACACTCCATTGGCAGCACTCTTACAGCTGCACATAGCCCATCCTCAGCGGGGCAAAACGGTGGCAATCACAATCTTGCAGAAAAGTTCCCTCATTGACAGTGCTGTCCCTTTCAGACACAGAGAATCAACTTGTTCTGCTTGCTCCCTTTGCGTGAATCAGGACAATTATGTACAAAGAGAGGAGGGGAGAGAAGGAAGAGATTTGTCTGGAGATGGTATTTTGGAGGTAGAGGGTAGAAGACAGGCTGTCAGAGCTTTTGCAGCAAATTTGAGAATTATCTTGGCTGCGACATGCTAAATTAGATAGTGCTGAACAAGATGCTCGTGACTAAGCATCAAACAACACCCAGAAAAGTATAAAGGTCCCTACAGTACCATTTAGGCATCTAGTATTAAAAAGTAGTCAAAAACATCCTTAGCTGCAGAAACACCTTCAAATCTCAAAACTTTACCAAACTATCTGAACTTCCATTATGTCACACAGCTAACACAGAGCAACCTTGAGGATTTGAGGGCCTTTCCACTCTGCCAAGGGCAGTCTAGAATTCACAGTACAAACAAGTTTAATTCCTCACAGGGGATGAATCCAATACATCTGAGTACATGAAATTTACACTGAGTTTAGCACAAAATATACACATCCGACACTCATCTTCTTAAAAGTCTTAGTGATTAAGGACTTTCTCAGGAATCAAATCTCTCCTTTAGGTGCTAGTACACTAGTAATAATAACAGAATAAATATGCAAAGTACTGTTAAAGCACAGGCTTTCTCTTGATAGGAGGTACTCACATTGTCGTATTTTACATACCTATATCAGCAAAGCCCCTAGCATGAATTGTTACTAGCACAGTAAGGCTTCAGACTTGCAATTCACTATACAGTCTTATAACAGTATTCCAAGCCTGAAGTTTTGTTTTCATCAGTGATTTCTACTGGCAATATGTACCCCCAAAAAGCAAATCTTTAGTAGTTTGTACATATCGCTGTAACACTGAGACAGTGAGCACCTGCTTGGTTGTTCTCATGCACTCTGAAGTCAAATGAAAAAAGACATGACTTTTTAGGTATTCTGATTCTTGCATTGAAAGAAAAGACCACCTATTATTGTAAGTCTATTATAGTAACCTAAGGCTGGTCAAAAGTAATTTTTCACCTGATCTTGAACAAAATTGAAATGCTCCCATCTACTTTCTTACAGCACATTTTACAATTATAGATACACTTTTGGAGAAATCAAAACTCCTCCACAGAACACCACAATCTTGTGCAGTTCATGTTCCAATTTACCAAGTGCAGTTTGATCTCATTTTACCAAGGCTATTTCATTTCTCCTTATTCTTATAACTTGTATCATAACCTTTACTGTACAGACTGATGGGAAAAGCCTCAAAATCATTTAAGTGTTTCACCAGTACATTAGATGTGTAAATGTGTTTTGAGCCCCTCTATATAAGTAATGTATCAATAAACTAGAGCAGGTTCAGCAGAGAGTCACCGAGACGTTCAGGGGGCTGGAGCACATGCCCTGTGAGGAAATGCTGAGGGAGATGTGTTTATTCAGCCTTGAGAAGAAATGACTTTGGGGCCAAGTCCCCCAAACAGCAAACCCCAATGCCTACAGGGAGATGGAGCCAGGCTCTTCACAATGATGTATAATGCAAGGACAGGACATAACAGGCCTGATTTGAAATGAGAGGTTTAGTCTGGTAAAAGCTTTTTTCCAATAAGGATGCTCAGGTAGCAGAACAGTCTGCCCAGAGAAGATATGTAGTCTCTCTCCATCCTTGGAGGTTTTCAAAACCTGACTAGGTAAAGTCCTGAATCACCTGGATCCAACCTCAGACTGACCCTGTTTTGAGCAGGAGGTTGGACTAGAGACCTCCTGATGTCCCTGTCAACCTGAAATATCAGGTGATCCAATATTCAGATGCCACTGCACCAAAAATGTCCTAGCCAATGCTACCGAACAATCTCAAGTGCATATGTATATAAGCATACGTGCAAGTGTGTGTGCTCATGCAGATGAGCATGTGGAAATCCACAACAGTCTAGACTGAGCCATTTGGGAGGGAGCTCTGGGGGAATCCCAGGTGAAGAATTACCCCCCCTCTCACCTTGTGTCCAGACCCAAAAGGCAGGTTTGGATAACAAGAGTTCTGACAATGGGGCCTTTTGCCGATTTCTCTCTCATTCCTTAGATGATTAAGAACAGCTCAACGCAAACAGAAAACCAGGTAGATTTGCATCAAAAATATTACTAGATTTGACCTCATCATGTAAGATACCTGTATCTTTAAGGACATATTACATAGACAAGGTACAGTACATTTAGTGTTGCCAGGTTGGATGCTTTTTATTGCAACTACTGTATCACTTATTGCAAGAATTGTGTAACTAAGACTTTTTCACTCATTCCCATGAGGTTGGAGTTCTGTGACAGTAGGAGGAGAAAAAAAGTTTACTGATGGGAAGTGGTGGTGAGAACCTTGGTCCCTTTTTAAATATGTTTCAAACATTTTAATCAGTAGAGAACTCACTCACTGTGACCTCAGTGGATACCAAAGTTTTAAAAAACAGAAAGAAAAGCCAAAATGTACTTTGCTAAGATAATTTTTAACCCAGCCTAATGATCTGCAAGTGACTTGTTTCATGACTGAGAGCATTCAGAGCTCTCGGCACTGATGTCTTCTGCTGGCCTAAATCAGCTCAGTTCCAATGGAAGTCACTTGAGTAAGGGTGATTTACAACCCCTCCAATTTTGTCTCAAAATTATGTCTGGTGTAATGTGAGACTGCCAGAGGGGTAAGGACAAGAATTTTATTTTTTTAAGAGGAATTGCATTATTTTCTGTTACAGTAGACTGATTGCTTCCCTACAGTAGACCGATTCTGATGTCTCTATTTTAATTTAATCGAAGAGAGGGCACCTGAGGGATAGAAATTCAAACACAACCTAGATCATGTAGCCCAGGGAAGCTGTGGCCAGCCTTTCATTTTAACATTCTCCAGTTTCATGGGTACATGCCTTTAGTTACACTAAGTTAGTAAGTTAGCAATATACCATAGCTGATACATAATTCACAAGATGACCACCATTGTAAGCAATGTAAACAATATTTTGTAAGTTATGTTTCCCAAAAGCTATATTAAAACCTAAAATAGATCTGATAATGTTCAGAAAGAGCAAAAGAAAGGGATGGCAGTGAAACGCAGTAACACAGTAATTACTATTCAGGACGCAGAATAACAGAGATGTTTTTTCTAGCCGTAATCAGTATGTAATTATGGCCCCACAAACAAGGCAACACAAACAGCTAGAAACTAGTGCCTTTCTCTGCTATAAATTTTTCACCTCTTCAGTGTTTTTATCTTCATTGCTTTTATGGACAATTGGAAATCTATTTTTTAGGCTGCAGCTCTCTTCATCAGTAGCATCATCCAGAGGTACATGTTAATGCTCTGAAGAAGCCAGTTAACTGAAGAATGACAAATAGAAACATTTATTTATTTATTTATTTAAAATAAAGCAAGGCATGAGGACAAAGTGATTCCGTTTTGTGCATGAGAAATAATTCAATAGCAAACTAATGATTTTTTTCACAAAATAAAATAATAAACATACATCACAGCTTCTTATTGTGAAAAAGGCCTCCAGATATCTTCTGTTATGATTTCAACCTCTTAATGTCTTGACTTCGAGAAACCATTGTCAGAGACGGACATGAACTTTATCAACAGGTCCCTCAGATTAAAAGAACATTTTCAGAATTCTGTATTTTTCATTGATTTATACATAACTGTTGGCTAGGATGCTGAAGGAAAACAAATGAAATCTTAACGAAATCCAAGTGATGCCATTCCACATTGATCAGTGGAAGATTTACCCAGTAACAGTTGCAGAAAGAGGTGATAGCTGAAATATTATTTTCTTCTTTTGGTGAATAAACCCATTAATTTATCCTTATTAGTTGTCATCATTATTCAATGTAAAAATAAAAGCACACAAAATGTATTCTACATAAAGAGTAATAAAACTGGATATTTTGGTGATTGGTTAAACAGGATGCAGTTGGCTTAATTACACATTTTTCCATCACCGTAAAAAATCCTGCTCTTAGAAATGCAAAGATATAAAGATACAAATGGCACTATCATCTATGGTAGACTGATTCCTTCTCAAAAGTGATCTCAAAAGAGGAAAATTAAATGTACATCATATATATGTACATGCTGAGTGAATCATATATACGGAATAATTTTCTTATGTTTTTTTCTTCTTGCCTGGGAGGAATATACCCTTTATTAAAGCTTCGGAGTCTGTGATCAATACCTTTACTATGTATTTTTTGGTGGGAATTATTTTATAAAACAGATTATCCCTTAATAAATATCTCACAAATCAATGAAGCAGCTTTGCATAGGGAATAATGGCAGAATCTGACTTGTGTTTACTTTACATTATTTGTCATAGAGCTTTCTGGAAATAATTCTTGATATGTTATTACTCATAAGAAATGAAAGCATAGCTAGCTGTGATAAGAACCATGATAAGAACAGCCAGTAAGGAACGGTCAGTTCATAGTCAAAATACATGTCTATCAGGCTGTGCATAAACTATATAATTACCATTACAAAATGACTAAACAGGTCTGGCAGTGTACTGAAGATGTGGGCTGCAGTGAATCAGTGCAATCTAGGAGACCAGACAGTCATGACTGAATGCTCGCTACCTTGGAAGAAAAATCTTTGAATACCTGTGTTAGGACCTGTGACGTGCCAGTGTGAAAAGCTAGTTCAAGACAGCATAGCCAAGAAAAACCAAAATACTCCTGCCAACTGTGTAGGCAAAAATGAATTTTTGCTGCCCCAGGAAGGGCCACTTTTGCCACAGAAAGAGAAGTCAGAAAGAGAAAGACAGAAATCTTGTTGAGCTCTGAAACACTAGGCTTGCTCTTAACACTGTCACCAAAAGATGAAAAGGATGGAAACAGCATTTGCCATAACCACAAGTGACTTCACCCATTTTCAGCTGAAGCCACAGTTTCTTCTAACTCTCAGGGGAGCTGGCAGCAACCAGCTTGGCTCTCCAGGCTGCTGGGTGGGGGACACACAACAAAGTCTCCAAACAACAGCTGATTTTGCCTATCTCAACTTTGGTCCTGTCTTGCCCTTGCTTCATTTAGAAGGTTTTCAGGCAAAAATGCACAAATTCATTTCAGGAAGGCAGCGAAATAGGAACAATGGGAGCACTGTGGTTTGAATCCCTCTATTTAAAATACATTCCCACTCTGATCTGGAATAACTGCAAGTGAACTTGTAAAATTGGTCTAGTTTTAGTGAAACAGTACCAAAGATCTTACAAAGTGATACACAAAATAAGTATTATGCAAGGATTTGCACTTAGGTAAAACTCTCCCTGAGTGCTATCAATAATCAAACCTTGCTAATCCTTTTCCAAGATTTTACCTCCAAAATTGTTTTCTGAACAACCAGTCTGCAGAAAGCTCATTGTATTGTTCCTCAAGCAAAAAACAAAGGCTACATGTGAACATGCCAGCAAAGGAGAGCTATGGCTGAGGAGGCCTTTGAAACACTGACTTGATATATTGATGAGAGCTCTGACAAAAAGATCAATGACACTTCGTAATAGTCCCATCAGTCTGCTCATGCTCCTGTTAGTACGTAACTGGTTTAGTGTACTCACTGGGATCACTTCCGCCTTCATGGGACCTAGATAAGACTAATTTTTTTATCCAGGCCAGAGTTCTCAATTGCTAACTCAAAAATAATTACATTTATCAGTAGATGGACCTGATGGTCCTGATGTCACCAGAATATTGGTAGCTTTTTATTTCTACACCACTCAGAATATCCTTTGGCAGCATCACACAGAGAATTAATAAAACTAAAAGATTTGCCTTTTTTTTAAGACTCCACAGCTGATAGCTGTTGCTGAAACAACCCAATATTTAAGAGAGGGAATACACTGAGGGCTGCATTTTTTTTAATTCTAGTGTCCCTATTAGTAGAATCAAGGCATCATACTATTTTCTTTCTCTTTGTTCTAGAATCTTCTTAAATAAAAACTGTAGTCTTTCTTTAAGATGCTTAACCTTTTATTCTTTTACATAAAATTTTATTCTAATTTAAAACAACAGATCCCAGCATACAACCACAATAACAAAAGCTACTCTGGAGATCATTAGCATTGATAATAATATAAATTGTAAATTTCTTATATCTTGTCCCACTGATGCTAGGAAAGCAGCACATTAAGCAAAGTTACCATTTCTGCTACCAGGAGACACAAACACTTCATCCGGGAAGAGTTTCAGATCATCCCTCTGCTCTACTGCTGTTTAACTGCATTAAGTTTGCAGGCAAGCATTGTTTTGATTTGAGCCCTTATAATTCATCAGAGCACAGACTCTCAAAAGAGAAAGTCTTTTTAGTCTATCTCTATCATCATAATGACAGTAGAAACGTAAAATAGCCTGTGGCTCCGGGTGAGTTAATTATCTACCTTTTTTTTTTCCTAGGACACTGTCTTGAAGCACTAACACATTAACCTTGCAGGCTGTTCTCTTAGACCTTCTGCACAGCATGAGATTACTACTAGTCTCAGCTGGTTAGTGTCAAGTTCCCTGCTTGCCAGGGTTACTCAGGTCACTCCTCATTGCCTGGAAGATTAATTTCCCTCGTAGGGACAGGGTAAATTTAAGCATACAAACACTTGAATTAAGTGACGGAATATATTCTGAAGAGAGAAAAACTATGTGAAACAAATCTGCTGTTTGCCCTGATGAAACTGAAACACTATCAGCGAACAAGATCTTTTTATCACTAAAATATTTATTTATGCCTATTCTAAAAGTATATCCAAATTATCTATTTTAATGAAAGGACTAGGACTCTCCAAGAATACACTGTAGTTTGTCAATACCATAAATGTCATAAAGGTTCATTTATATACAAGTACAATGTATTTATATTTATATGATACAAAGGGTGAATCTTCCTCCACTGTAAGTCACCTGTATTATTATTTCCTTGCAATCCATTATATAACCATCCTTCTCGTAGGGTAGTGATTCACCAAGCTCTATCAAATGCAAATGCAGTAAATATTTAGCAGAATATTTTAAGGTTTTTTTAAAGCTACTAGGAAGACAATTAATTCTATCCCAGCTGAAACCAGGACAGTATGATACAAAGACTGAAAAACTAAATATATGATTTCCCAGCTCTGACTCCATGTTTTCAATGAAGCTTTTACTTTCTACTTTTCACTGACTTTAGACAATGGAAATGGATTCAAGAAATTTACATTTAGGTTCTTGGTGTAAACACTAACCTATTGAAAGAAATATTGATTCATTTAACTGTTTGGAAGTGTTGCTGTGTAACTTCACTGGAAACAGCACATTTTTTTTATTCTTTCAATTCTGAAAGATTGCTTGGATTTGCCTTTTAGTAGATACTTACTGATAATACTCTTGTTAATTAAATCATAACACACTAGTTAATTAAATTGTAACCTTTTTAAGACAGACATAGTGGATTACTATTATAAATTAGTATCTTTTCTGAGGACAGAGAGAGCTTGCATTCAGCTTCATTTCAGATTCCTCAACTTTTTGAATCTAAGAGCCTTGATACCAATGTGGAAATCATTGATAAATGATAAGCATGTGAGCCAAAAGCTTTTAGATCACCATAGAGTCTACAGAATACTGTCCTTCATCAGAAACCATCATCTTTGTCAAACTGTCACAGAAAATTTCTTCAAGACATCTGACCTTAAGACTCAAAAGAAGAAAGTGACAAACTACCAAAAGATATGGACAGTGGTTTACACTATGCCCTAATAAAGATGTCTTTGCAAATTTTAGAGATTCTGCTTCCAAGCTCTCACAGCACATACTGTCATACAGTTTCTTGGAAATACAATAAAACTAGTACCATCTTTCAATAAAATTTAAGTTTTTCAAGTTACCCAGTGAAAAGCCTGGTTATGAATACCCATGTAAGGCCAAATAATCTTATAAGGCTGGCTGAAAATTTGATCCCAAAGTAGTCTAGTTTTGGAATGAGCAAAAACTGGTCTTTATTAGGAAGAATTTGTGAAAATTGAATTATGCAAGTCTAAATCATATTTAAGTACTGCATGACATCTACAGTGACTGAAAATAAACTCTATCAAGATCACAGCCAAGCTAGTATAGCTGTTCTGTAATCATTTAGGTAACATAGTTGGACATCCCACAGAAACACAAAAGATACACAAAACAGTACTCACTAACCATTTGCTTCAGGTAATCACATGTGCAGTAGAATTATCAGCTTTTAAGGAGCATTCTAATAAAATTACTTCCCAAGATGCTCATATTATTGCTTTAGGTGAGTTTCTTCTCACTTTTCTTAAGATATTTCACAGCTCTTAGCATCCAACTTAATGCTGCTTTTAGGAGACCAATTCAATTACATCCTTTTAGTTTTAGGCAGAACTGAAAGGTGTAGCAGGTGAAACAGAAAAGTCCGCTTCATTGTACATAGCGCCATAACCCTAATGCCTTAATACATTCATCAAATTTGAATACATGCATTTGATTGACATTACAGTATACAGAAGGCTAAGATGCCTGAGGTGCTAGATTAAGTTTACAAAGATCTCTATCTATATAGCTGGACAGACAGATGGATAGATAGATAACCACTCACACACAAAACTAGAGTTTCAAAGCGGGAGATGGATTTAATTTATTTGAAATCACTTAAAAACACCTCCATTTTTTTAATTGATAGCTGAAGGTACTCAAAAGGGTTTCTTTGAGGAAAATCATATTTATATGAGGTTTTCCTTAAATAACCCAATGATAAATGGTGCTCAGAAATTTCATCTGAAGGAATGAATTCAACACTTAAGAACTATGTGGGATTTTTCTTGTCTACAAAGGCATACTGTTAGGATCTTTAATTTCCCTCTACAGGATTCCAGGCTCAGATGCTGATTTCAGTTGCACACATTTTGAATCTAAAATAATATTATTGAAGTAGATTTCTTCTGGCACAGTTGGCAACATTTATATTAGTAAATGAAACAGGGCTGGTTTTCTAGCCTAAGCATTAGTGTGCAGCCATCCATACTATTCAATTTTTAGCCGGGGCTAATAATTCCTGGTCCTGTGGGGTACCACACCCTGTTGAGATGCAGCCACTCTCTTTTGGGAGGGTAAGAAAGTTAAGCCATATCGATGTAAGTCACCTCACAGCAGCATCTTGACCTGTTGTCAGTCTGCTTTATCTATTCCTAACTGCTGCTGTCAGGACCTGACCAGACTTCCCTGGGTCCCCCCTGGGGACCAGAAACCCCATTTTGGCTCAGCCTCCAGCCCCACATTTGGTGCCTGGCCCACATTTGGTGACTGCACTTCCAGGATTGACCTCAGACAGAACATCTGTGCCTGATGATCACTGGATGGATGGGACCTGCTGCTGCAACCTCTCGGCTCTGCTCGCCCTGCTCAGGGGCTGTGGGACAGTGGCAGCATCAGGGCTGGTCTTGCTGCTCCCTGGCAGCTGATCCGTGATGTGTCCCTACCAGTTTTCTGAAAAAAATACAAGTCTCATCTGCAGGTGGCATAGAAAGAAAAGGTTACCTTCATGATACTTGCTTTACACCTTCTAAACCACTCTTCAGTAGAAATTGACTTTCAGAAACTGAGCAGTGATATGATTTCAACTCTTAAGTCTGCCTGTTCTGAAAGATTTAATTTTAACTAAAGTACATTTCAGAAAGGATGACTGCATCAGTACTAGAATTGCTGAGCTTAGTTGATTTACTAGCTGTACTTTAGCTAGCCTTTGTATGACACACTTCTTTTCTAACAACTTCAGTAAAATAAACAGCTAGCTTAGCCATTTACATGCCTTATTGTCAATAACCCATTCAATCAGCAGGTTGTTCAGCTATTATCAAATTATTATTATTGCTGAAATGTCTTCAGCTTTAATTCCTACAAATCTTTTGATGATATTTTGGGGGAATATTATTTCTCCAGCCCAAAAAAGAAAAAGATAAAAAGAAAGGTGAAATGTTTCTCTTAGAGAAATTTCTAAGTGCTAAGAGTAGCATTATTAAAATATATTGACAGGACTCTGTCTTCTTTCACTCAGTTCTATAGTAAAATTTTTCACTCATTAAAACCCAAGAACCACCCTATTAGATCCTGTAAGTCAACCTATTGGTCATAAAATAAGTCGAGTTTAAAAATAATGAGCTACTAATGTAGGATTAATGCTTGATTATATTTGTGAAGATGATAATAGTGACTCTTACACAGACCTGCCAGAATTCATGGGCCATACAGAACTGACACAGAATGGGCAGCCATTGCTCAATTATTTTCATTAGAACTTCTTTATTCAATGATGGAATGTCATGTGAAGCATGCTATGCTTCACTTGAGATTTGGAAAATATGACTGTCGAAGAACCATGGTACTTCTTTTTTCTCATTTATACTACAATGTTAGCTTGTTTTTTCTTTTTTAATGTAGCACATATTTGACAGATTTGATGGGTACAAGGAAGCAAAAGAATTTGGAACTAAGAGATAAAAACTGAAAAATAATACAAACTGTACACAGCAGTATAAATTTCTCTGTATTTCCTTCTGAATTGATAGTGAATCAAAGTTACAACATAAATAAACAAGTGTTTGGTTTTGTAGGACCAGAACAAGCCAAAAATGCATTATAGATGTCAATGACACAGGGCTAAGTGTAGTCACTGTATCCAATCAGGAGACATACACAGGCTGTCCTTCAGGTCTGAGTGCTTTAAATTCACCTGTCTTTACTCAGCATGGGTATTATACTTATTATTGGTTTTGGTTCACCTCAAGTTCACAGTCAAGAGAAGACACTTAAGGAAAGTAATCATACCCTCCCTATTTCATTACCTCCATAGAGTTATGTAGACTTAAAGGTAATATGAAAAAGCAGTGAAGTGAAGACCAGAAAAAACAGAGAGTATTCTGAATTATGGTTGCAGCAGTCATCATAACCCCTCCATGGTATCTGACATATCCTCAAAACAGCCCACCTCCCTCCCTCAGTAACAAATTTCTTTCAGATTCAGTGGTCTAGATTAATTCGGCCATGGTACTCTGAAGGCTGTAATAAATATACAAAAATATATATATATATATATACACACATTTGATTTCTGTTTCCCTCTGAACTGTCCCAGAGGAATAAGGCTTTTTAGTAGAAGGACAGTCTCATTAACCTGCCTTTTTACAACAAGATTCTGTGTAAAGATTCCAGGCCTGTAAAAGTCAATGCAGTTGTAACAGATGGAAACAAGGTGAGTGCTAAGTGCATGGCTTTTTAGTGTATTGAAGTGCTGAATTTTTTTCATTCCTTCCCTCCCTATATCGTATTCCCATCCTGCATAGCTTATTCAGAATGACACAAACCATGACATAA
>VYZV01021765.1:0-15079 GCA_013401275.1 Pandion haliaetus | reverse complement strand
GTTTGGGACCAGGTGCAACTTTCATTAGGTTTGGTAACCACTCAATTTGCAACGACTTGCCACGTAAATTGATCAGTGCTTAGAGACTTCCAGTACCTTCCCCTGCTGAGAGCTCATGACAACAGAGAAATATGCCACAATAAAGTGGTAAAGAGTTACAGATAGTTCATACTCCTATGAAGAAAGGCAGTATGTCCTAATGACATGGGACAGACTGTTCAGCATGTTAATAAATGCTCTGAGAAAAACAGTGATACTGAAGTGACAAAGTTTTATCTTTAAACTACAGTTACTCAGGACATTAAAAATAAGCTATAAGGAAGTAGAGAAAGAAAAGGGTGACTAGGCAATAAAATAGCACAGGAAATGTTGTGTAGATAAAAGCAAAATGAGGCACAGGAAAAAAGTAATCCTAAATTTACATGCACAGCCAGTGACTGCAAGTTGAATAATAACAATCAGGATTGGGATTTTAAGTTTAAGATAGCTTGTCTACTTCTGTGAAAATGTTACGTCAATTCTTGATAATAGAAAACAAAGCAGGCAATAGAACAGAAAATCTGACTGGTTTACCATATATAATGCAGTATTACAATACCTACAGTTTGAATATTGTGTGCATTTTTTATGATTTTAAGATGTTACCCATCTAAAAAGGATATAGTAGAACCAAAGATTATGGAGAAATGGGCAAAAGAATGACCAAAGATGTGGAATAATTTTCCTGTGTATATATCTCAGCTTGGAAAACAAATGACTGAGGAGGTCTATAATTAAGGACTATAAAGCCATGCATTAAACAGAAAAAGCAAGTAGAGGGTGATTATTTACTGTCTTTCCTAATACAAGAGTAAATGTGCATTAAATGCAGTTCTGGAAAAGACTGGTGTTTTTTTTACACGGCATACAGTTAAGCTGTGGAACTCATTGCCACAGGATACTGTGCATCCCCCTAAAAAATTAGTCTAAAATAGATTAGACAAATTGCCTGGAAATATGTCTTAAGGACTATTAAATGAAAACATACCACCTTTTATGGTGCCTCTGGACAAATGACACCTGAACTGGTTATTACTGCTAGCTGGGAAATATTGGAGAAGTATTTGCCGTTATACTTTTCCCAGATATCTCTGGTTGTGACTACTGAACATAGAACACTGCGCTAGATGAACCTGTGACATGTTAGAGTGCAGCCATTTTTTGTCCTAACAGAGCGATGACAACACCATTGAGAATACAATGACTTCCATACAGCTTTGTAATATGGCAGAGCACAAATGTCCAAGCTCAGTGGCAGATCAGCTGAGTTAATGCAGCAAAGAAGATGTAGCCCCTGAGAATGTGATGAAAACTTCATCTGAGGTCTCTTTCTAGACCAACTATAATGTAACTGCTTACACATACAAGGTCAGCTGAGAACTTTAATAACAAGAGAGTAATGTTATAAAGTGCATGTTATATAACACTGTTGTTTGATTTTTTAAATCCATTACACATAGCCAAAAGATAACGTCAACAGAATGGATGATGGTTCCAGAGGCTAACTAAATGTTATTATTGTCCCATAATGCCATGAAACAATGCTATTCTGCTCTTCAGAAAATACCAAAACAGCCAACACTAGCCTCCAGCAACATAAAGGCAAGAACTTTGCACAATGTGTTCTGAAATGTCACAAAAGACTCTCACCCTAATTTGAGCCAAACCAGTGACTTTTAATCCCAGTTACAACTCTGATGTATTTTTTAAGAGTGATACTACCATAACACTAGAGAGACTAGCCATAACCATTGATATTCCTGCTACATCTAAGTTAGCAAGAAATTTGGTGCAATAGGAGTCAAGCAGTAACTAAAAGGTGTTGTTGCTGAGACCCTCAACTTCAACATGAGATGGAGTTTGGGGGTTTTACTTTAAACTAAATTTCTTCTGCCCCTCTGAACTTAACGTTCACATTGCACATACAGCCCAAAGCTGCACAAAGTTCCACAGTTGTGGCTTTGAATCTGTATGTCCCAATTAGAGGCTGGGGTGCCTCCTGAGCACAGCTTACAGTTTAGGTCCCTCTGAAAGGAATCTGGGGTTTGTGCATACCAGAGCTACTTGTGAACCAAACTTATGTGTAGTGTATGTGGCTACAACTAGGGGATTTTCTTTACTACTCTTCCACTATGGCAGCTATCAAGCAGTCAGAGTACAGTCTGTAGTACAGAGAATTTTTTAACTGCTTGTTAAAACCAGTTAAGGAATTGTATTGGTTAAGTATCACAGAATCACAGAATTGTTAATGTTGGAAGGGACCTCTGAAGGTCTTTTCCAACTCCCCTGCTCCAGCAAGGCCACCTACAACCACTTGCCCAGGACTATGTATAGATTGTTACTGAATATCTCTAAGGATGGATACTCCACAAGCGCCCTGGGCAACGTATTCAAGTCCTCAGTCACCCTCACCGTAAAAAGGTGTATCCCAGTGTTTATATGAAACCTCCCGTGCTTCAGTTTGTGCCCACTGCCCTTTGTCCTGTCACTGGGCACCACTGGAATGAAGCTAGCTCTGTCTTCTTTGCACCCTCCCTTCAGGTATTTATATACATTAATAAGAATCCTCCAAACCTTCTCTTCTCCAGGCTAAACAGCCTCAGCTTGCTCAGCATTTCCTCATATATGAGGTGCTCCTGTCCCTCACTCTTGTGACCTTTTGTTGAACTCTCTCCAATATGTCCATATCTCTCTCGTACTGGGGAGCCCAGAACTGGACACAGCACTCCAGGTGTGGCCTCATGAGAGCTGAATAACGGGGAAAGGATCATCTCCCTCAACCTGCTGGCAATACTTTGCCTAATGCACCTGAGGATACCATTCTTCTTCTTTGCAGCAGGTGCACATTGCTGGCTCATGTTCAACCTGGTGTCCAACAGGACTCCAGGCCCTTTTCTGCTAATCTGCTTTCCAGCTGGGTGGCCCTGGCATATATTGGTGCCTGGGGCTGCTCTTCCCCAGGTGCAGGACTTTGCAGTTCTCTTTGTTGAAGTTCATGAGGTTCCCGTCAGCCCGTTTCTCCAGCCTGTCATGGTCCTTCTGGATGGCTGCATGATTCTCTGGCATATCAGCCACTCCTCCCAGTTTGATGGCACCTGCAAACTTGCTGAGGATACACTTTGCCCCATCATCCAGCTCAGTACTGAAGATGCTAAACAGGTCTGGACCCAGTATTGACCCCTGGGTTAAAATGCTAGTCACTGGCCTCCAACTAGACTTTGTGTTGCTGATCACCACTCTCTGGGCCCGGCCATTGAGCCAGCTTTCCATCCACCTCACTGTCTCCTCATCTAGCCTGTACATCAACAGCTTGTCTATGAGGATCTTATGGGTGATAGTGTTAAAGGCTTTAATGAAGTCCTCTCCCCTCATCTACCAGACCAGTCACTTCATCATAAAGGTTATCAAGTTGATCAAGCATGACTTACCCTTTTTTGAGTTTGGCCAGGAGCTACTTGTTCATCCACACAGGACTCCTAGCATTTTTGCCTGACTTCTTATTTGTTGGGATGGAGTTCTGTTGAGCTTTAAGGAGATGATCTTTGAATATTAACCAGCTTTCTTGGGCTCTTCTTCCCTCTAGGGCCTTATCCCACAGAACTCTTCCAAGCAGATCTCTGAAGAAGCCAAAGTCTGCTCTCCTGAAGTCCAGGGTTGTGATCTTGCTTTTTGCCCTGCTCACTCCCCCCTCCCCAGGTCCTGAACTCATAGTCACTGCAGCTGCTGTTGATCTACATATCCCAAATAAGACCCTCCTTGTTGGTGAGTATGAGGTCCAACAAAGCATCTCTCCTTCTTAGGTCCTCACTTGGAGGAGGAAGTTATCAACAATGCACTCCAGGAATGTCCTGGTTTGCTTATGGCTGTATTGGCCCTCTGGCAGATATCAGGGTGATTTAAGTCCCCATGAGGACCAGGGCCTGTGAATGTGAGGCTGTTATTATCTGTCTGTAGAGGACCTCATCCGCTTGTTCTTTCCGGTTGGGTGGCCTATAGCAGACACCCACTATACTGTCACCTTTGCCTGTCTTCTCTTTAATCCTAACCCAGAAATTCTCCATCAGCTCCTTTTCCATCCCTAGGCAGAGCTCCATACACTCCACGTGTACACTCACATAAGGGGCAAATCTCCCTCCACTTCTCTTCATGTCCTTCCTAAAGAGCCTGTATCCTTCCATTGCAATACTCCAGTCATGGGAGCCATCCCACCATGTCTCCACGATCCCAACAAGATCATAGCCCTGCAACTGCACACAGATCTCTAACTCATCATGTTTATTGCCCACACTGTGTGGAGATAAACAGTTAAATAATTGCACTGCTTTACAGTTCCAGTTTTCTGACACTTAGAAATGTAATTTAGAACATACTTTTTCACATTTGTACAGATTAAAAAGTCAAAACATAAAACTACATTATTCTAAACAACTCTGTATCTGTAATCAGATGTTCTACTACATATTAGAGGTGGAATACTTGATCATATCAAGTATTGCCCAGGTTAAGTATTGTCTAATGGAGGTATTTGATCCAAGAGTGTGGCAGGAAATGGAAATAAGGATATGACAGGAATTAATTACAATTAAGATTTTTTTCTTTAGTTCCCACAGGAACAACTATTACAACATATGGAACAAAAGAAAAAAGCACTAGTGTTTTGGAACCTATCATATACAACTACCTAATGACTGAAGATAGTGTAGTAAATAAAAAATGGCACAAAGAAAGGCTGAATGAGAATCGACCTGTTAAGATCTGGGCAGTTCATTACTCAAGTCACAAATGTAACAAATGCTGTCAAAGCAGGAAAATAGGATGTATACATATGCCCTTATCATTAGAAGAGCTACAGAGCAATTAAAATTTCCAGAATAAGCAATATTTCAAGGAAAGTAAATTTGTATGAAGACTATTTTAAAAATCCAGCCTCTTTCTGGTGTATATTTTGTCAGTGAGGGAGCTGAAAAAACATCACATTAAATTACATAGGTCTTGTGTCTGTATAAGCTCTAGAACAGCTGTATTTGGAGAGAGTGACACACCGATACAAGTGCTGGCAGGGAGGAAAAAGTGCACAAGTCTGAGTTTTTTCGTATTGGGAGAATATTCTTGGACATAAATAGGGAGATCATTCTCTAAAGTTGGCATTGGCCCTGCTAGTTTGGCAACCTAAACCCTCCTGTCACTGAGTTTTTGGGTGTAATATTTTCCCTGTACAAAGCAAAGTTAATAACACATATGCAAAACACTCATAGACCAAGTCATGAAAATTATTGTAAAATCGCTATGATGTAAGGAAGTCCAACAGCCACAGCCTATAGTTTCTGAAATATCTGCAAAATTCAGGGGCTTGTACTTTCAGATGGCAGCTGTTAAGGTTGTTTTCAGCACATTGTATGATTCTTGTCACCATCATCTTCCTTGTTCTGTAACTTCCAGTACTTTTATGTGATCTATCTGATGACACAGGAGTTCCTTCTATAGCTTATATGATGTATCAGCTTCTTAGCCTTTGTTCTTTTTTTTTTATTTTAACTTAACATAGTTATGAAACGCCATTTTGCTTCCCGAGGATTTTGCTGTACTTAGAAGCAAGGAAGACAGAGTTTGGGTTTGCATTTTTTTTTCTTCCTGAACTGCCAACTGACCATGCATACAACTCAGAATATTTTAAAGCAAGACTACAGAAAGTCCTAACTATTATGTCTGTACATTTCTTGTTGTTTTCAGCCTTGGTGAGAACACTGGGTTGCTCAAGGGAAAGATGTTTACTAAGTGGTATTGATGACTAAAACAGTGCCTAGGATTGCTGGATGAAAATGGAGCTATAAAGAGGTATGTCTGCAGAAAAGCAAAAAAAAAAAAAAAAAAAAAAAAGACTCCTTGTAGCAAATTCTGCTCTTTTCTACACCATATGACTCTCAAGTTATTAGACTGATTTCTGTGGCATTCCTCCAAGCTTAAACTGATGTAGCCTGAGCAGACTTCATCTCACAGTAATTATCTGGTTTTCTTTAAATGTCATATTCCAGGGAATACAGTAAGCTGTATACACCATTATTTTCCCAATTCTTTTATGCCAGTTTTGGATAAATATATAATCTATGAAACCTATGGTATTATAGTTTTCCAATAGGTCATGTTTGAAGGACTTGGACTGTCAGATTTAATATCACATGTTCTCATGACATATTAAACTTGCATTTGTTGAAAACCAAAGGGTGATGATAGGCCAGAAACTTAATGACAATAAAATAATGTCTCTTGAGATTTCTTCCAACCCTATGTCATACTACATTTTGATCAATTAGGAAGTTTTGTTAAAAAAAAAAACAAACTAAGCAAAGAGGAAGTGTAGAGGAAATTCTTTTGTAGCCGTTGAAGTGCTTTTAATGATATGGAAAATTTTTACTTCTCCCCCTTTACCACCAAAGGTTGCTGTAGTAAAGAAAGATCTCTCTCTCAAATTCTCCCACACGTGCATGTGTTTTTTGTATGTGTATTCCTAGTCATGACTTTAGTTAATGGAAGTCATGTTCCTATGCCTTTTCTCAGACTCTCCAACTGCCATGATTAGGCCAGTTCTCTAAAGTTTCTTTTTTGCTGTAATCTAATAACCAGTACTTCTTTGCTCACAGTGAGAAGCATGATTACTTTCTAGTTTTAGTACAGTCCTAAAAAGAGAGTACACTGCCCATTCTTATTCTGCAGGTAGCAAGATATATTTTACCTCATACTTTAAAGACATTGGTTTGCATTTTTACCTTATTGTTTAACAAAAACAGAAATTAAACTGAAAAGGCTTTATGCTGCTCTGAATCTAAGGACTGGCTTTCTAGGAAATAATATCCCAGTTAAACTTAATTGTGTACCTTGGTTCAAAGCAAGCTGTCTCTGTATTTTGACTAAGATTCAGTATACTGTTAAGTTTTCAGTATAAAGAGCCTGATTTAGTTCTCATTAATGTCAGAGGTAATGACTGGTTAGTATCAATGAAAACAGGCTCTGATTCTGTAGAAAGCAGTAGTTTTAGTAAGAGTGATTTATTCAAAGTTATGTCAAAAAAGGCTTACTCTAATTATAGTAGCTTTAATGACTTGAATATTTTTCATATTTATGTGTACATTATTAGGTAATTAAAAAAAAGGAAACTTACATGATCTTCAAACTCTTTCCGTTAAATTTTCAGTTCTTGTAATCTCTTTATATACTGAAAAGACAAAAAAGGTACTGATTTCTTTCTGAATGATGACTTTCATGCCTGTACATATTTCAGATTAAAATTAAACTGTATGCTTGCTACAGCACATTACAATTAAATAAACACTGTTTATTTCTTGAAGCTTATAGTTTTATGTCCCTTTGCACTGTGTGTAGGTTTCACTGTGAGAACTACTTTATATTTTAAAAGATCCCCAGAGACATTTAAATACTATTCCAGTTTTACAGATGGGCAAATTGAAGTCAGAACTGCTAAAACTATACAAATAATAAGCAACAGAGCAAGAACCAGAACATACTGGTCTTGACTGACAGACTTCCCTTCAAACTGGAAAGAATGATGCAAAAAGTCGGTTGGAAATAATAAGCCATAGCAAAAAGGCAGAAAATGATCTGAATGAGATGAGTAATAGCACTATTGACTGGCTAGATTTTATTGTACATGCACAGCCAGAAATCAATGTGTTCAGTGAATGAGTTTATCAAACAGACAGAACAATCCATTGTGATATGTCTTGACTGTTAGTGGTGCTGGCAGCTCAGCTGAACCTTATGGGATAATTAGCTAAGGATAAATTAATCTGTTCTCAAATGTGGCCCGCTGATCTTTCCCAGGTTGTGAGCCCTTCTTAAAAGCATGGTTTCTTTTTTTTGTTGTTTTTAGTGTTTAATTTAGTCTTCCTTGGAACTTCAGTAAACAGTTGCATCTGCAGCTATGAAATATTACTTTAACATTTTAAAAGAATTTTCCTGAGTGAAAAAGCTGCATGTGTTGGATTAATGTCAGACCATTTTCCAGTTAATACTGGATCTTTAGATTCTTTGTGCAAATGTTCTGCAGGAAATATCACATAGCTAGTCTCAAGGAAGACAAATATTTAGGTTTTGCAATACTGTCCTTAAATGACTACACGTAGCTTAGGCAAAAAGGATTTGGCACAAATCTCTTTATTTTACTTTAGCTACCATAGATGAGGTTTGTTCACAGTTCTTGAGGTTTTTAAAACTTGGGATCTTGGTTCTTTTAAGCTATCCTGGAACATTCTTAGTTTCTGGCATATGTTAACTGTTTCAAAGATTCTGCTTTAATGGTAGCTGTTTCCAAATACTCTTTGTGACACTTGGTCTTATAGCTCTGTCATATTAGAACTGGTAGGCTAAAAATATAATTGATATTTTAATTTTCTGCAAAGCATTTTTTAAAAGGAAAGAAAAAAATTGATAACTGCATTCAGGATACTTATTTTAAAATGCTTTGAAATCACTTTCCATTAATCCAAACTGGAAGTCAGGCTGTTCTGCACAAGGAACTGATATAATAGGCAACTTCTTTCCCTACATACACCTTCATTAAAAATTAAGGTTTATTTGAACTGCTAAAAATTTGATTCGATCCTCCCCTCCCCTCCCCTCCCACCAGCACCAGCACCAGCACCAGCACCAGCACCCCCTGCCATGAATTCTACTGTGCATCCCATAAAAACCTGATTTTCAGGTAAGTTCCTCTTCACAATTGGTTTTACAGCCATTGGTGACAGGAGCAATTCACACCATGCAGAGAATATGCTAATTGCTTGCACCTATGCAGACTGTCAATGGGCATCTATGTGAACTTAAATATGGTAGCAATTGTTTTTGTCTAGAATTAGTGGGTTCTAAAGCAGTTCTCCATTACCTTAGGAAACGTGCTGTCAGCTGAGGTATAAGCACAAATCCCTCTGCTCATCTGCAGGGTTGAGGGTTTGTGCAGCTGCAGAAGGATCCATTTCTGGTGCTCTGCTGTCTGTGGATTGACTCCTGGACATAACTGCTGCAAACAACTATAATTTTCCCCATGTTAAGTCTCCCTTTTTAGGATTCCCATATGTTACTTTTTTGGAGTTTAACTTTATGCTTGGCTTTGCGTTTGTTAATTTCTATTCATATCATCCCTGTACAGATTTTGGCCTAGAGATGCTGCTGTTGGACACCAGCAGGCTGCTTGACCTCACTCATGCTTCTCACACAAAGGTGTGAAACTTTGTAAATTTGGTCTCAGGTATTCACGCAAATTTTCATCATTTGTCGTGGGATGGCAGCTCCACACGACTCCTAAATATGGGTTTCTTTATTTTAATGAAAACAAGCTGTACACATAACCTGCTGGATATGCACCTCCTGCTCTGTGGTTGATGTGGTTGTAGTGTCCGTTAGAGGACATTAGCTTTTTCTGTAGCCTTTCATACCTTGGGACGAAGCTTGTTTGCGATTGAGGCCAAACTGAGAATGGGGCCAGGCCCTAGCCTCATGCTGGAGCACCCCATCTCAACTGTAGGCTGAGCACCCCCTACCTGCACACAGGCTGTCAAATGGAAAGGAAACAGAAACAAAAGGACTGTAAACAGATTCTCTCACCTTGCCTTCCAGGTCATGTCCTTTCTTCCCAGCTGGTTCCAGCCCAGCAGCTCAGGGGCTGCCTGGGTTGCAGCAGATTTGGTGCCACCACAGCCAGGCGCCCATGGCCATCTCCTCTCCCCTCTGAGGTACCTGGCTTCATATCTGCTTCCTCCTCTTTCCCACGGGTTGGAAAGCTTTGCTGTCCCTGAGGGCTCACTCCTCACTTGGTCATTTCCTCACACTGCTCCCCCCCACCTGCCGCCGCCTTCCAGAAGGTTTGCCCAGGGAGGGCTCAGCCCCCCACTCCATCAGGAGCTTCCCGTTCTTCCCAGCAAGGACAAGCCAAGCCCATGGCCTCCTCTGCTGCCAGGCTGCACCCTTGGATAGAAACACAACAGTCTGTACGCAATAAACAGCAAACAAACAAAATAAAATAGGTTTGGCCTTTTGCAGCTGGTAACTCTTGTGGAAATTGCAGCACCAAGGGAGCGGTAGCAATGCTGAGGTGAGGGAGGCACAAAGAGGGTGCAGATATGCCCAAGCCTCACCTGCTGACCCCACTGCCATGGCATGCAGTGGTGGCTCCGCAGTGCTGATCAGCAAGGAGCTGTAGGGGAGGAATGCATGTCTGGGGACTAAGATGTCCATCTCTGTGAGGGCTACAGCAACTTCAGCCACCTTCAGCATTGGCCGCCTGGCAAATCTGTTAGAGCATCTTCATGAGTTTGGCAAGGCCACCTTGGCTCACTGGCCTCCCACCGAGCAGGGCCTCATCCCCTGTCTGAGGCAAGGGCAAGCTGGGCCTCCCGCCAGGAGGCCTGAGCCCAGAGCGAGTGTGCACCACCAGCAGCGGCTTTCACACCACCACACGTGGCCTCGCATCCCGCCTGTGCCCTCAGGTAGGGGAAGAGCCCTCTGTACCATCTGGTGGAGATGGGAGGTTTGAGAGAGGCCTTGCACATGCTCATTCAGCTTTTTAAAAAATTTCCACTATTTGCAAGGAGTTATCTGCTCCTTTGGGAGCTTTCTTGGGTTGCAGCTCAAGTCTGGAGATGTGTAGCTGATTTTTCTCACTGCATTTGCTGTAAGATTGATGTTGCAATAGTTTCCTGTTCCCCTGAGTAGCATGCAGAAATCAGTCGTCATGTTTTCATGAAAACTGAAAATCAAATGAAAACTGGTTCATACTAGCAAGTTTCAGGCTTGGCAGCTTAGCTCGCTGCTGGTGGTGTGACTGCCTGCGTGACCACTCAGTATCTGCTTCAAATTCTTCACCTTTTTATTAACAGTTTCCCATAGTCCATTAACACCTTTCTAGTAAAGGCATGTGGTCAGGCTGTTGTCAGCCGTGAGACTGGTTTTCTCTGAAGTTTTTAAGTTTGTTCTGACAGCCCAGGTTTGATTAATGGCAGCCCAGTGTCACTGAACACAGCAGGGCCAGAAAAGGCAACATGCTCCTTTGGCTTAGATTTGATTGATGAACCAGAAAAAGCTGCAGTGAATGTGATTTTCCTTTTACATGGGGCTTGCAATCAAAACTGTTTTGGTGCATATTAATTGACAGAAGCAGGTCAGGCAGTTAATAAAACCTTCACATCAGAGGAGAGATGGGATGAGAAAACAAGAGCACAACCTTGGGTTTCTTAGCCTACACACCCAGTGCCAAGCTACTTTTACATAGCACTCAAGATAAGTGAACTGGTATATCAAGCCCAATCACCAAGAAAAACTAGGTCATATGTGACATATAATTAGATATTCTACTACAAG
This sequence comes from Pandion haliaetus, assembly GCA_013401275.1. Taxonomy (NCBI): domain Eukaryota; kingdom Metazoa; phylum Chordata; class Aves; order Accipitriformes; family Pandionidae; genus Pandion; species Pandion haliaetus. Next base: position 3,673 of record VYZV01021765.1, on the reverse strand, counting down.
ACTTGTGAGATAATAAAAAAAAAAGAGACATAATGATAAAGATTTTTTTTTTTAGATAGGAATATTCATGTATTTAAGAAATAAAATTATCATAGGGCCACAGGATAAGAGGCTGATAGGATAGTTTAGGCTGGAAGGGAGCTTCAGAGGTCTCTGGTTCAATGTGCTGCTCACAGCCATGATCAGACCAGGTTGCTCAGAGGAGGGAGGGAGCCTGCACGATCCCCCTGGGCAGCCTGTGCCACTGCTTGCCTGGCTTTCTAGTGGAAGGGCATTCTTACAGCCAGTCACCTTTCTTGTCCCTCACCATCCCACCATGCCCCACTAAGAAATGCCCAGCTTCATGTCCCCAGTAGCCCCTCACAGGCACCAAAGGCTGCTGTTAGGTGCCCCCCAAGCCAACCCTTCTCCAGGCTGAATCACCCTGGTCCCTCAGCCTCCATTTCCAGGACAAGTGCTCCAGCCCCAGTCATCCTCTGCCAAACTTGCTGTGGTTTTTTTATGTCTTTCCCATACTGGAGGCCCAAAATGGATCACAGTATCTCAGTGTGGTCTAATTGTAGTCATGTGTTTGAGCTACAGCCTAACTGTGGTGATACTGCTCAATTTAGGGTTAAACACAATGCATTGTCCTTTAAGGAGGACCATTACTCAATAGTTTCACTATGTAGGCCTGGTTGTATAAACCATGCAGGCTTTGCCCTTGAAGGCCACTATACCCTTGAAGAAGGAACTAAAGACTGATAATAAGGAAACATCCTGCTCCAGAAGGCACTGCTGGCTGGATGATTGCCAAAGAAGCATGAACTAGAGGAAAAGTAAAGGCGGCAGGGGGAGATCACGACCACTGACTCAATTCAAGACCTAGAAGACTTATCTCCTCCTCCCACCCCTTGAGCATGCACTGTAGAATGAAAGACCACTGTAGCTTTAATTCAAAGCAGGAAAAACCTTAGCCCAATAAAAATGGTGGCAGATAAGCGACTACCAATAATGATTCTGGGGAAGGACTTTGGAAATTAAGTGGGTCAATATCAATTGCTTGCTTATTTAATTGCAGGGTGTGCTAGCTTTGTGGAATTACCACCTAGCACCCATCTTTCTGCAAATATGAAATAAATAATGTCTCTCCTGAGTGTGTGATTATTGGTTTGTTGCACACTGGGTAATGAATCTGCTTTTTGGACAACGTAATGAAGGCTGAATAGACAAAGAGTCTTCTCCATTAATTGACTGGCAATGTTCGTGTTCATACAGCCCAGGATACAGTTGGCCTTTGTACCTGCCAGAGCATACTGCTGGCTCATGCTCAGCTTGCTGTCTACCTAGACCCCCCCAGGACATTTTCATAGGAGTGGCTTCCCAGCCTGTATCATTGCAGGGGGTTATTCAATACCAGGTCAGGACTTTGCATCTATTCTTGTTGAATTTTGTGAGGTTCCTGTTGGCCCATTCCTCCAGCTTGTTTAGGTCTGTCTAGATGGCAGCCCTCCCCTTAAGCATATTGACTGGTGAGCCCAGTTTGGTGTTATCTAAGTATAACAGATAATAATCCATTTAGTTTTTAAATTATCCTTTTTAATTTTATTTTTCAAAAAATTCCTGGGCAAAACAACCTTCAGCGGGGACTTTTACAGGAATTTTGACTTGTCTGTTAGTGGGACAAAGCAAGTAGAACTTCAGAGCTATTGGAAAGCTAAGAAAATTAAGCTGCGCTTGCTGTAAGAGGATTTTGGCAACATTTAATAAAGTTTATGACTTAAAGAGTGTATTGGCCTCCTGGAATCAAGCTTTAATTCACAAAATCTCAGCCACCATTTTGGATTCAATTTACATGTTTCCTTAAGCTTAAAATAAATCTTTATGCTACAATAAGACAAACATAGCAATGTCATCTCCGTTCAAAATTTTTTTGAATTGAGAATAATTGGAATAATTGACCTGGAAAGTGATAAATAAATAAGATTCCATTTTTCAGCCTATGAAACATTAAGTTGCTCAGAAATGAGAGACAGAGTATACTTTCTCATAGTTGCATTTTTCCTTTAATTTTGGAGACGTTACTATAGCTTAATGTGATAAGCTGTTTAATATTTATAGCCCCTGTGATCTGCACAGTGGTATGAATCTGTAGATGTCCTCAGGTACTGAAGAAGGACCAAATCAGAACCAGAAGGACCAAAGAAGAACATTTATATATCAAGTTCCCTTTTATTTCATAAACGAGTTTTGATAATTTTCTTCACTTGTTGGCAGACAAAATGTTATCTGCACTGTCTTCAAAATCAGATAAAAGAAGGCTCCAGGCAAGTCTGGGAGATGTTACACCACAGGGAGGGAATGGATGACTTTTGAGACAAATACAAGTCTCAGCTAAACCATAGAGTTCACAGACCTTGTGCAGGGTTGAGTTACACTACTAACTACCCATGCTGCTGGCAGTGTAACTAATAAAAGAATTTTTAAAATACTGGCTGAACTCCTGCATAGAACAGGTATTTCCAGACACAGAAGTATGTAGAGTTGGTCAAACTAGTTTAGGTGTTATGTCTAATTTAGGGAAGCAGCAAAAAATGATTTCTTTCCCTTCCTCCCCCGTGTCTTCCTCCCCACTTTTGTTCCTCAGCAAGCTGCTTTTAATTTCCTAGAGGCTCTAGAATAAAATGCTAGGCACAGTTTCCATTAATTCCATCAGTAGTTGAATATTGGCTGTGTTTTGGCTAGGGCCTGAACAAGCCAGAGAATCATTGTGGAAATAATTTTGGTAGGTTTTAGCCTTTGAGAGGCATAATAGAACTTTTAATCACTCCAAGTAGATGCCCGCATCAGGAATCCCAAATGTCAGGATCTAAAAACCAATGCAGTCAAGACAAGATCTTCTGTATATCTTTTTCGACCATGATTATTTTCAAATAAAAGGCTTTTCTTATTACAGTTTATGTTATTTATATTATATTAAATAAAAGGCTTTGACCGCCTGTTAACTTTCCGTTTTATGTCCCCCACAGCCCTCTTTGCTAAATGTTATTCTTCCATGGTGGTCTCTTCTGTGTTTTAAATGTTATCTTTTATGAATGGAAATCTCTGTAGGGTTCTCATTATGAAAAATATTTTTGGCAAAGTATTTTTAATTGTGACTGTGGAAAATTTGCATGATATCCTCAAGCATACTGTATCTCTGTGTTAGATCTACCTGAAGTGCACTAATTCACCCACATGGAAACAAGGCCGTCTCTTACCTTGGGCACTAAACACATGCTTTCCTAAATTTGCACCAGGCCAAAAGATACCATGCTCAAAAACATTAATATTGCTGGTACAAGAAGATTCAATGGTACAGATCTCTATCATACATTATAATATGTTTTACCTTGCAGCAGCCAACCTAGAGAAACATTCCTCCAGTGTGTAGCTGCTTATTGTATGAACCTGCATACTCTGCCTGAAATATTGTATGGGTTTTTTTGCAGGTCATAAAATACTAAATCTACTCATCCTGTATCTTCTTCTTATAGGTTTTAAAACTAACAGCATTTGTCTGTCTTCTGCTATCACCCCAGTTTTGGAATCTGAGCACAGGATTCTTCTCACATAACTTGAGCCATATAAGTAGTTGCTACCTGGTTTAAAAATCAAGTTCTCTCTATGTAATCAGTAAAGAGAGTTCCTAGAC
>VYZV01021764.1:378-34117 GCA_013401275.1 Pandion haliaetus | reverse complement strand
GTGAAACTGCAGTCACAGATGTGTTTGGAAAAGCAGAGAGGACACATAGAACTCAACATTTTTGCTTGCTTTAAGAACATAAAATGTCAGATGTCCTCAACTCTTTCTTTCACTACCATTACATACACATTTTGCTTAGGAAGTAGCTCAAGCCCACTGTTGTCTGTTAGCAGCAGTAAATGCATGACAATTGTTAGTATATAGTTTGAATGTAAAATAGTATTAGAACATTTTTTAATCCTCTCATTTCAGAAAACTTAATTTTCGCTTAACTCCTCTTATTTTCACTGTTTGCCGTGTAGGCCTCTATTCCAAGCAAGTTTTTTAGGACACTTTCTGTGGTTGAGAGTGCTACACTTTTAGAGGGCAATTTATGCTCTCCATCTTGATCATTCGTCTTATGTAGGAATAAATTGCTCTTTGAAGACATCTGTTTCTTTCCATTGACAAAGAGAACTTGGGGAAATAAGGTTAGCTTGAACACCTCACTTTCAGGTGCCTTAATTGGGAAGGTGTTTCACTCCCACTCTTGTTCAGTCTGTACTGCATTAGGACATATCAGGGTTGCCCTTTTTTGTGCTGCAGACACAGTATATAGTATTACCATTAAATTGTTTCTTTACTCCAGAATCTAAGAGCAGCACGGCAAGTTCACCAGTATGATCATGATGTGGATGAAGTAAAGGGCTGGATGCAGGAGAAAGAGGCAGTGGTGGATATAGAAGATTATGGCTATGATCTTCCAGGTGTACAGACACTTCTCAGCCAGCTTGAGGGAGTAGAGGTAAGGGGATCCGTCATGAAGCAGTGGCAGAAAAGCATAAATGGCAAAAAAGGAGGAGACTGACGCTTGATTTGAAATCCTTTCAAGTGCCTTGTTTACAGGCCAACAAAAGAAAAATTTATTGCACCCTGAAATATTCTTTGTGCTTCATAGAAGGGGGCCTTTTCCTCCTGTTTTTAACATTTTGATATATTATTAATGCTTTTGTTCTAAGGATGAGCTTCTCTTCTAAAATCTATTCCAAAGTGTTGTTATAATTGCAGAGGTGTCATCTGAACTACAAGAGACATCGGCTCCACACTTATCAAAATAATCAGTGTCTCACATCTAAAGAAGCTTCTTTGATGTTTGATGATGAATGTTAAAAGGCATTAGGAGGAAACTGAGAGGAAAAGCCTTCACAGAGTCATATTTCCCACCTCTGTGCAGCCAGTGGCTAAGAAAGATATGCACTACCTTTAAAATCTGCTTTTGATAGATATAAGTAGTGGCTTGGTCTTACAATCTGTTCTGCCTCTGTTCCAGAGAGATCTAGGAGCCATCACGAAAGAGCTGGAACGGATTCGGGGAGAGGCTTGGCACCTCAGCCGCACATACCCTCAAGTCAAAGAAAACATCATGGAGAGACTCACAGAAGTGGATGAGTGCTGGGAAAACCTGGACAAGAAGTTTCTGGAGAGGAAGGCAAGACTGAGCCAAGCAGAACAAGTCCAGCTCTACTTCAATGACTGCAGGGAGCTGATGTATGTGTTGGCAGTGGGCCTTATTTATTGTCTTTCCCATATAGGATTTTCTAAATTACACTTGTTAGTTATTTGACTTCTGTCCCAGGTGCTCTGCAGCTTGCTTGCAAATCTCTTGGGATAATAATACAGAGCATCTTCTCAACAGCACTTCACAGAATTTACCACACATCAGAGGTGACCACGCCACTCCACCTCAGCACAGTGTCCATGACAAACCCACATTTTTAGACTACTTCTTACACAGTCTTGGAGAATTCAGTCACTCTGGATAGATTTGGTAGTCTGACAATTCTAATTGAAAATATTGTTGATTATGTAGGAAGATGGGGGAGTCTCTGCTAGATAGTCAAGTAATTTGTACACCTGTACAGACACTAGTGCCCATTTTTCTCAGAGTCAAAGCAACTACATTAAAGATAACCTTCTAGAATAGGTTAACACTTGCTCAAGTGCTGAATATGTTTTGCATACATGTATTTAATGCCGTTGCCCATATGCACGCACTCTTCTGTCCATTCTTATTAGGGATCAGTTTTTTGGAAGAATTCAATTCCTGGGAAATTCCATGATATTTTTTTTTCCTTTTTTAATCTGAATTACAACAAAATGCTGAGTGTTTAAACCATCTACAAAACATATTTTTTTAAAAAGGTATGTTGAGCTAAACGTCTCATTTTTTTTAAATCAATCATGCCCAAATATCTATAAGCAGAGGTCTAATGTAAAAATTGAAGTAACTAACAGAAATATGCTATACTCAAAAGTGGCAGACCAACATTAAAACACTATATTTTGTCATTTTAATGTCATTTTCATCAAAATTGATACATTTTTTATGGAAATTGTGTTTTTTAAACAGGATTTCTCACAGTTTCACATGTCTCTCTGACATTTTTAATTCAGTGTAATTAATGAAAGAGTTAGTCCATGCCAGGAGTACACAAACAAAGACAGTGAAGTGGTTACCACTGACTGTTGGACAGTTACTATGCTAAGAGATAGATCCTGAGCTCAGGTAAATCAAGATGCATTGGTTTATCCCATTGAGGCTCATGGAGTAGAAAATACTCCTCAAAAAAGTATCTATCAATATGCTTCTTTGCATGAGTTCTCTGTATGCATATGAAGTACTTTCATGCGCGGTGATAAGGTTAGATGGATGGCTGAAAGTCTCTGCGTCCCTGTACCATGTATAAAAGTACAGCAAATGTGTACAGCCTAGGCATTTGCAGTTACAGTTCTTTCTGAGGATTTGAATGTTTGAATGCTTCAGTATGTATCGATGCTGCAGCTGCCTTTCTAACAGGCTATTGAAACAGCACTGGGAATATTGTATGAGGTTATAAAAATCTATAGATGCGTGAGTGAACCTTCATCAATGTGTTTTTCTATTCATATCTTTTGTGAGCAAATAGAAGTCTGTATACAAGTATCCACAGCCAGGGGATGTGTGCATTCCTGAGTATCCAACAGACTCAGATTCCTTCCCTTTTTACCCTTTTGACTCTATTCTGTAGGGCCTGGGCCAATGAGATGCATGCATTAGTGATATCTGAGGAACTGGCAAATGATGTCCTGGGAGCTGAACTGCTTATCAAGCGTCATGAGGAATACAAGCGTGAGATAGAGAAGCAGTGGCTAAAATATGAAGAAATGCAGCGGGCAGGAGGTGACCTGATGAAGAATGGACATTTCATGTCTGTGGAGGTGTGTTGATGAGTTAAATATTTTACAAACAAGAGTGAACAAAGAAGACATTAAACAAGCAGGAGTTGCAGCTTTGTCTCTCTTTCAAAACAGAACTAAACAGGACAATCAGGTTCTCTGCTATTAAAAGCTGCAGACTTCATGTGACCTGCAGAAAAAGAAAGCACCTTTTGAAGTCCTTACTCCTCTAGAAACTGATTTTGAAGCTGTCCACAAAAGAATAATTACTGCCTTGATTATGGCTGTGTGGAGGGTAGGGAGATATCACTATTCCGTAGAAAAGATGTGCCACATAAATGAGATTTTAGCATTTGACTACACAAGACCTAGGATAAAATACATCACAATGCAATCAACTATAGGATGGACTGATGTCCCTGAGCAGACCAGAAGAAATGTAATTCTTCAGAAATGTTATAGAGCAAAGGGGCAAGAATGTTAAAATGTCTGTGAGCCTGTAATCTAGGTACGTTTAGACTTTGACCTTTGCAGTGGTCCCAAGCTTGTCTTGATACTGTCTGTAGATCCAGAGATCACACTGTCAAAAACATCTTCAGAATTTATGCAAGATTATATTACTCCTGTTGTAGAAAAAAGTAGAGAACTTTCCACAGTTTAAGGCTCTCCATTGTTGCCTTGCCATAAATGGATGCATTTGCTGAATCTTCTGGTTCTCACTAGTTCTATAATACAAATTGCCTGGGTATAAAGTTTCATAATAGGAAAGCATATAGCAGAATATTGGTCATACACTATGTGGAATATGCATACAGTCATAATACATGGCTATACAACATACAGACTAAATGAAGTCAAGTAAGAAAAATGAGGACTCGGACATCCTTTCTAAATTAACACCACAAAGTTATCTAGGGGTCATCTTCTGGATCATGAGGGCAGGTTACACGCTAGTTGGCTGTCGCATGAAAGTCTGATTAGATTTTTCGCCTCCTGGCATTGCAAATGTTGTTCTTCCAGATTGAAGAAAAACTGTTAGAGCTGTCAGAGCTGATGAAGAAGGTAAAGGAGAGCTGGGACATGAGGAAAGAGTTATATGAAGAAAACTGGGAGATTCAATTGCTCCGCAGAGAGCTAGAACAAGCAGAAGCATGGCTGGCTGCCAAGGAGAGCTTTCTTTCAGATCCTAGCTATGGGGTGAGTAATGACAGCGCAACACCATTGAGATGCCTCTTCGCATATACAGAGTGCTTGGAGCATGTATCAGCTCGGGCCTGAAGTTAATCACAACCTAAACAGTAATGCACCCTTGAGATTACAAAGGGCAGGAGCTCTGACCTCTTACAGAAGTAAGCCCAGGACAGTTGCTGCATTTTACATGGTGATGGCTTCTAGGGGGTGGTGGCTTCTAGGGCGTGATAGAAGACTGGGGAGAATTCCAGACAGTTTTTCCACATAAGATGACTCACAGAGGGTTCAACCTTCCCTGTCATGCTGAGAGCCTGTTTTGAAAGGAAAAAGGGTTTTTCCCCCACTTCGTGTTTGGCCGTAGAATGTTTTGCACAGATGGCTTGACAGCTAGCTTGTAAATTCCTACTTATACACCAGCATCCATAGTTTTGTTTTTTTCTTGTTGTAGACTGTCTTCTGATGGTTTATAAGATGGGAAAACAATGTCATAAACCCAGGTATTGAAAACTAAGCCAAGAGCAAGACAGATTTAAGGTGCATGTGTTGTAGAGCAGGAATAAACTCTGTCTAGCACATGCTGGAATCCAAGTACTTAATCTGTATGTAAACAGTTATAGTTGGAAGCCATGGTACCACATGGCTTCACAGAAAAAAGAAGGTTGTTATTTGAGCTCTTTGTTTCATGTACAGCAGACAGACTGCAAGGTACAGACCTTATTTTTAAGCGTAAATTAAGATTTTTCACACACTACCAGGGGTTTAGACATTCAAATACAAAAATTTCAGAATCATCATTTGGCTAAATAGAATGGGATTAAAATCTTGGGTATAATCTCTTCTGATAGACTTGATTTTGGACTTCCGTATCTTGTAATTTTTCCATTCAGGATTCAGTGTCTGAAGTAGAGGAATTACTGAAGAAACACCATGATTTTGAAAAGATGCTTGCAGCTCAGGAGGAGAAATTTGCTCAGCTCAGCAGGAAAACTAAGGTGAGAAGTAGAAGGTTGACGAGCTGTGTATGAGACAGGATGATGTGGGTCCTTGAATGTTTGGGCCTCAGTCACTCCACAGAAGAATGAACTCCTGTGCTGAGATGGAGTAAATGAGTGACCAAAGCCGAGAGATTGCAGATAGAGCAGCTGTGAGAATGAGACCTTTATGTGGATCAAAAGAGTCCAACTAGCTTGCAAAAGCTCTAGAGGAGAAGTGGAAGCTTTCTTCTGCCAGGAGCAGCAAAAAGGGTGTGTAGTGCACATTGCTGTGTGAGAAAGAGGGTGATCCCCTGCTACACAGATGGAGAGATTTTGATTCATTCAGGATTTCAGTAGGGAGCTGCAGCCACCTGACAGTGCTGGAGGATGGCAAAGGGCTGAAAATAAAGGGAGGCCTAGGCAGAGATAGGCCTTTCTCCTTCTGGCATCAGAGTTCTACGATGGATTGTATTAAGTACCAGAAATATTCAGTCAGCCTCCCATATCCTGTTTCAGTGGTTTTAAATTATTTTCCTGATATAACCAGCAAAACATAGCTTTTGTGTTTGGCATCGGGCTAAAAATTACCTTAGCTGAGTCTGCCTTTTGTTCAGTGACTTGCAAATTGGCTAAATAGAATCATAGAATCATTTAAGCTGGAAAAGACCTTTAAGATCATCGAGTCCAACTGTCAACCATGCCCACTAAACCATGTCCTGAAATGAAGGGACAAAGGTCCTCCACTCTAAAATTTTCCATGAGAACACCCCTTGATATTACTGTTCCTACAGCAAACTTAAAGAAGCAGTGCCACAGAAGAGAAGCATGGTTTCTCTAGACCTTATTAAAGACTCAGTTTCTAGGGAATTTAGCAAGGGCAGGATTCACTGTATTTGAGATTAACTGCCATCAGTAGTCATGGCTCAGCACATAGCAATTAAGTTCAGTTCTAATACTACGAATGCCAATGGTGGTACAGGCCATAAAATTCAAGCCAGGAGAGAGTGTATTTGAAAAACTATTCCTGCTGAAAATAAAATTAAAAAAAACTTAGGTAAGTACCCATGAATGCAATGAAGGTAATCTTTAAAAATGTAATACTTTTGTCCTACAGAGGGAGAAGAATCTTCTGAAACAAGTGGAGACAGAAGAGAGTGAGCAGAAGGATAAAGGCAAAGTTGTACGGGTTCCCTCTCTGAAAAGAAAAACATCTGACAAAAGGAATGCACCAAAAGTGACAGAGAGAAAGAGCACAACACAACTGCCATCTGTGCCCTTACCCAGCCTGTCCTGGAGGGCCCCGCTTGAAACTATTTTGTCCCCCACTGAAAAGTCTCCATCAAGATTCCAACAGTTCTTTGCTGGGGCAGTCCCAGAAGCGCTGAGCAGCAACAAAACAGAAATGAAAGCTGAGACGAGGCTCAGCGAGATTATCACTCCACCTACATCAAAGACCTTGGGCCCACGAGCTACGTCTTTGGAAAGTCACAGTTCTTTAAGCTCTCCTTTATCTTCTACTCCCATAAGCCAGCAACACAGCAGCAGTTTGTCAGAATCGTATGCCACAGGCCTTTTATCACCTCAGGAAAAAAGTGCAAGAGGCTCCTCTTTCTCCAACCTGCAGACAAAACTAATGGCAACTCTACCTGAGCCTGGCCAAAGGTCGCTAGATAAATCACCAAATTTACTGCTGTCTAACTCCTCTTGGGAGAGACTGGAGAATACATCTTTGGTAAGTCCCAGGGACCCCTGGCTCTCTCCTCACAAAACTGCTATCCCGTTCTAGTTAAAGTAACGGAATACAGGAAGGTCTGTATGAAAGTCACAAAGAGCACTATACAGTGGGCATTTCAGTGGGTACACTCATGGATCCAAACACCAAGAGGCATTTTATGTGCCTTTGCAGTTGATACACTTCCCCAAAAGATAGTTGACTTAAGCAGCTATGTATAGCTTAGAAGCATTTTTAATTTGCTCAGTTTTATAGCCTAGGTCTTGACACCTGTATTGGTTCTGTTCTTCTTTCCCAAACTAGAGGTTACACATGCTGCTGAATACTCAGCAGAACACTTAACAAGAGCGAGGAGATGCTGTCTCACAAAGAGGCAAGACTGCTGATTTACCCATATCTTCTGTGTGAGGTGGTGGTGCTTAGTGTCCACTGAGTTTAGAAGTCAGAGAGAGGCAGGACTTAGTGGCACCCTTGCCAAAGAGCTGACCCTGATGCAGGACTAGAACCAGCAACTCCTATTTGCTTACCCTGGCAGGAAATGCACTGTTAGCTCATGGACAGGTAAAAATTGTTCCCTTCCCCTCTTGTACTTCAAGAGGAATGTACCCAAGTGTACCAGTACAACACTATACATTGGTCTAACTCAGTATTGTTGCAGGGGTGGTATGAATAACTTCAGCAATTTAAGTTGTAAATTATATTTAATAACATGAAAATAATATTAATTAATTAATACAGCATGATAGACCAAATTTCATGAGCAAATTGTTCTAGAAGGATGTGAATTCTCTTCATTTATGTAGTATATCAGAGATGTGACTGCAGCCTAGAAAGGATTTTTAGCTGTGCTGTGAACGTAAAAGCTAGAGGCAGTAGAGATCAGTTTCTTTGTGTGGAATTTATCTAGAAAGACCTTCAGAAATTATAATATATGTTTAAGGGCAATTTTAAAGTCAAACAGCAATGTTCTTGTGTATCTCAGGTTTCTGCAAATCTCCAGCACATGGAGGGATTCCTAGAAAAGAGAGACCTGCTCCTTCCAGGAAGACAACAGGTAGAAACAAATGCCATCACTCTGGGTTAATTCATCTTTCCTTGAGTTATAGTACAGATCTGGTCTGAGTAGTTCTTACTGAAGAGGAGCTCAGGACTGTGGGTTTAATTCAGTTACCACTAAAATGCATGAAGAAGTGTCCACTGACTTTGGCAGTACCTGCTTAAGGCCTTAAGAGAAAGAGACAATGGAATTTTTGCCTCTCATGGGAATCATGCAGAACAGGGTCTGTCTACATTTAATGGATCTATGAACCAGACCCTAGGCTGTATGAACACATTAATCGTGTTCCCCTAATTACGAATACAGATTTCAATATATCAACTGAATTGGGGAAAAAAAAAATCAATATTGAAAAAAAAAAAGAAATACATGCTTCAAGACCCTGTATCAGCATGTGATTGTTGGCAGAGGAAGCGCTCACTCCCATGCTCCCAATGCTTAGAATTTCTAACTGTGCTAGAAGAGAATTACGGTTTCTGTTTATCTTTGAAGAAGTGGTTACTTTAATCTAGGGCTGAATGAAACTGAAATCTAAATTCTCATCCTGGGAAAGAATATCACTTCAGGTCAGTAGGCTAATGATCTTAACAGGGCAGGAAATTTTCAAATATTCACCACCAATCTGTAGACATGTGAGTGTTTGCTGAGGTATCATAGAATAGAATCATTTAGGTTGGAAAAGACCTTTAAGATCGAGTCCAACCGTCAGCCATGCCAACCGTGTCTTGAAGTGCCTAGTGTATGCACTTTTTTAATACCTCCAGGGATGGTGACTCAACCGCTTCCCTGGGCAGCCTGTTCCAATGCCTGACAACCCTTTCGGTGAAGAAACCTTTCCTAATATCCAATCTAAACCTCCCCTGGCGCAACTTGACGCCACTTCCTCTTGTTATTTGGGAGAAGAGACCAGCACCCACCTCACTACAACCTCCTTTCAGGTAGCTGTAGAGAGCGATAATGTCTCCCCTCAGCCTCCTTTCCTCCAGGCTGAACAACCCCAGTTCCCTCAGCCGCTCCTCATCAGACTTGTGCTCCAGGCCCCTCACCAGCTTCCTTGCCCTTCTCTGGACACGCTCCAGCACCTCAATGTCTTTCCTGTAGTGAGGGGCCCAAAACTGAACACAGCACTCAAGGTGCGGCCTCACCAGTGCCGAGTACAGGGGGACGATCGCTTCCCTGCTCCTGCTGGCCACGCTGTTTCTCATACAGGCTAGGATGCCGTTGGCCTTCTTGGCCACCTGGGCACACTGCTGGCTCATATTTAGCCAGCTGTCAACCAGCACCCCCAGGTCTTTTTATGCGGGGCAGCTTTCCAGCCACTCTTCCCCCTTGCATAGGGTTGTTGTGACAGAAGTGCAGGACCTGGCACTTGGCCTTGTTGAACCTCATACAATTGGCCTCGGCCCAACGATCCAGCCTGTCCAGATCCCTCTGCAGAGCCTTCCTACCCTCCTGCAGATCAACCCTCCCTCCCAACTTGGTGTCATCCGCAAACTTACTGAGGGTGCGCTCAATCCCCTTGTCCAAATCATTGATAAAGATACTAAAGAGAACTGGCCCCAGTACCGAGCCCTGGGGAACACCACTTGTGACCTGTCACCGACCAGATTTAACTCCATTCACCACAACCCTCTGGGCTCGTCCATCCAGCCAGTTTTTTTACCCAGCAAAGAGTTAGCTTGTCTAAGCCATGTGCTGCCAGTATTGCACGTAAACAAGTTGTCTTGGATTGTTTGTCCCATAGAAATTTCCTCTGAAACTTTTAACTTGAAAGACCTCTTTAATAAATTGAATCTGGTATGGACTCCATCTTCTGGGAGAAAAATTTATTTTTCCTCTCTTCTGGGTACACTGAATTTAGTGTGCTGTGATACTGAACTTACATATTACCAAACAAGAAAAACTATGAGTTATCTTCCTTAGGACATTTTCCTTTCTTTTCTCTGAATGACCAAATTGTCAGCTTGATTCACTGGCATAACAAAATAAGAATATACAGAAGTAATAGGATCCTTCATCTAGAAGGGTCTCATGGCAGTATGCTAACCTTTCAGTAGTATATTGTTGGGGTAGAAAATAGCAGCTACTTTTGCACAGTGTTCAGTAGCATTCCACTGGGGTTAGTTTAGGAAATAAAGACGAATTCAGCAGCCACATTAGACTGAAACCACACGCTTCACAAAACCAGACTGTGACTAGCAGGCAAGGGCCAGTGTTCCAGCTAGGAAAAAAGTGGAGCTTTTAGTGGCCAAAAATAGACGTAACTTTGATTACCCACCTTCTCTCAAAGACGTTGATGACCACGACATGGCACAGAGCTTGCTTGCACCAGGTTATGTCATTTGTTTAGTCCTAACTCACAGAGAGACCCTTCCTGAATCACCCACAGCAGAAACTACAGCAGGTTCTGTTTTTCTAGGAGATAATCATGACTAAGAGAGCTTCTGTGATCATAATATGGGCATCTCCTGGCTTCCTGTCAAAGTTGCACATGGAAGATTTCACTGCACCAATAAAATATATAGCTAATAACTGGATTTTATTACCATTTCTATTCATGTAGCCAGGCTCAATGTCTTGGAAATCCTTCTACGTAAAACTTGATGGATTAAAGCTTGAGTTCTATAACGATGAAAAAGAAGCATCTAAGGTAATCTGGTTTTTGAATCTTTCTAGTAATCTCTGTGTTCACCCATGTAAAAATGCATTTAAAAGAAAATAGAGTTACATTTGCTTTGGTTTGGGGCTGGGGTAATCAGTTCTCTTTCAAATGTCAGCCAAGTGAAAATTCAACAATTGTTCAACTGATACCAACTGTAAGACAGAATAATAAGCTTTCTGAAATTTTCAAACATATTCCTTAATTTAAGTATCTTATTCAAGAATTGCCTTCAAGATATAATGCAATAGTCCATAGTTCTTCTATGGTTCTTCTTCTTCAGTGAGCCTAGTTATAAAGTTAGAAGCAGAAAAAAATAGTATGGGTGTGTAGTCAGCCTTCAGGTTGGTATGGAATTGAATCCTAGCAGAAAAGATGCAGGAGACATTTTGTTTTAATTTCATCCTCCTTCAGAACGTATCCACACTCCTGTCCCTCAGCATTCCTGGCGCCATATGTGAAAGGCTGGTAAATTACATCAGGAAAGAGAACGCCTTCATGTTGCGGTAAGTCTTATGGGGAAGTGTACTAATAAAAGCCTACACAGCTAACTGTACAGTTGGATTTGCCTACAGTCACCTAAGACTGTATGTTGTTAGGAGGCATAACTGAAATGTCTTACAGTGCTTGCCCCACTCACAAGGACAGAAGGTATAAGGCAAGACTGACTAGAATTCACCATCTCCTATCCTTATTTACAGGCTGAGAGACGGGGCGGAGTATTTCTTCGCAGCACCTTCTCAGGCACTGATGGAGGACTGGCTGCAATCACTGCAGAATAATATAGGTACATTCTCACTTCCTTTTAGAATGGACTGTGTTTTTAGCAAGTATGATGAGAGAAAGAGAAGAGAATGAGAAGGTGCCCTTAGTCTTGGGTGTTTTGAGCTGTCCTTTTTGCCTCTGTTAGACAGCAGTACACAAGTCACCTGCCACCTTGCGATGTAATGACCTGGCACAAAAATGCCCAGGGTGGCTTGCAAAGCAGCGTTTCAGTTGTACTGCAGCCAGCATCAGGTTATTCCCAGGGCGGGGTCATGCCCAAGGGCTGTATTCATCCTTTTATTAAGGAGTTGCTTTGGATCTTGATGAACAGCTTTTCTTCTGAATCTGGATCTCTTTCTGGACAATTCACTAGGCGGTGGCTTACTGGAAAGGAAGCCAGAGCACAGTTATAACAATCATGTTCAGAGGAAATTGTTATGGAGCCAGAAATGGCAAACTCTGCCTCTTAACACTATTTCAGGAGTTTTTTATTTGTGTTCTTTGATTCTGCAGGACACAGTAGCAGATCACATTCCACAGTGATGGTGCAGCCTTTTGCTCCAAACACAGAGACCTCCCAGACAAGGCTGTGGGACTTTCCAGACAGAGACTCTGCTGAAAGACTAACCAGCAAAAGCTCACTCCTGAGGTAGGGGCTCTGTGCTGCAAGGCTGAACAGACATCAGTGCTGTTTGTGCTCCAGCAGCAGTCACCTAAAAAGGGGTATTGCCCTGAGGTCAAAAAGTCCTGCTCCTCTGTCACTGATGTCACACAAACAGTGTGGCCAGCAGGAGCAGGGAAGGGATCGTCCCCCTGTACTCGGCACCGGTGAGGCCGCACCTTGAGTGCTGTGTTCAGTTTTGGGCCCCTCACTACAGGAAAGACATTGAGGTGCTGGAGCGTGTCCAGAGAAGGGCAAGGAAGCTGGTGAGGGGCCTGGAGCACAAGTCTGATGAGGAGCGGCTGAGGGAACTGGGGTTGTTCAGCCTGGAGAAAAGGAGGCTGAGGGGAGACCTTATCGCTCTCTACAGCTACCTGAAAGGAGGTTGTAGTGAGGTGGGTGCTGGTCTCTTCTCCCATATAACAAGAGGAAGTGGCGTCAAGTTGCGCCAGGGGAGATTTAGATTGGATATTAGGAAAGGTTTCTTCACCGAAAGGGTTGTCAGGCATTGGAAGAGGCTGCCCAGGGAAGTGGTTGAGTCACCAAACCTGGAGGTATTCAAAGGATGTGTAGATGGGGCGCTTAGGGACATGGTTTAGTGCTTGGACTTAGGACTTGCCAGCGCTATGTTAACAGTTGGATTCAGTGATCTTAAAGGTCTTTTCCAACCTAACTGATTCTATGATTCTAATCCAGTAAAATAGGTTATTCTTGAGTATGACCCTGCCTCAATTAATTTGTGCCATTTATGATGTGCTACAGCCAGTTTTTAGAAACGGGCCTCAATATAGTCAGCCATATCTTGTCTGTGGTTCATGACTTTAAAATTGGGACACCCAGAGGAATTCTTGTACCACCTATTGTAGGCACCAAAGTTACTAAAATAAAGTATCTGATCTGAAGACTGGGTTACCTGTATGCTCAACGGAGAGAGACAGATGAGGGAATCAGAGTTGGAGTCTACAATAGGTGCTTTGGATTTTCCTCTGACATTCTCTCCAGCAGGGTCTGAAAGGAACCCAGCCTCTAATTTAAGGAGCCAAACCAGTTGTTTAAAGTTGCACTGTTTGAATACTTTCCTTGAAGGCTGTTTTGAGAATCCAAACATGGGCATGGAAAAACACAGCCACAGCCAAACTCAGAAATTTTGCCTGTAGTGTAAATCAAATTGTGTTGCATCTGGAAGTCTATAATGTGAAATCCTAGTCACTCTGCCTGGTAGATTTTTTTCTGCTGAGCTAGATGCCTAACAAGTTCTTACATATACAGAGCAACTTAAACTCCTCTAGATTGTACCTGATTTTCTGGTGATGCATGTTGTTTATAGGAGAACACCTTCCTTCAAAATCAAACCGGAGAGAGCGTCTGCAGAATTTTCCAGAGATTTTAAGGAAGATGGGACTGCAGTGACACGAGCCTCCATCACCACCCTAAGACGAGAACAAAGTGGTAATAAAACAAAACTGCTTCCACCTCTACTAGAAGCAGGAAGAGAAAAATGACATTTGCCTCAATGAACACCAGACCCTTCACGATTATATCTTAACCCAGCCCCCTGGAAATGTACTGGTATGCTTTAAGTTAATCACTACCCTTGGAACTTACTTTAGTTATGCATTAAATCTAGCAAATCCATTAAATATAATTAATCAGGACTGCATCTGGTATACTTTTGTGTATAAGACGACTCTGTCATTCGTCATATCACCTAAGTGAGATCTGCTCCAGGTTACCTAATGGAAGAGTAGAGGGACCTTTAAGCCAGACAGCTCAAGTGAAGTGAGTCTGTGAGTCAGAAATGGAAAGCACTGAGTAGAGCACGAGGTGCAAGCTGTGAGTGAACAGCAGCCACCTGCAAGTAGCTTTGCAGATTAATATCTGGGTAAGATTTGAGGGCTGGGTGGTCTGTACACTGCAGAAGCAGAAGAGTCAAAGGGAATGTTTGTTATATAATTCCTGCAGTGTTTTGTAGTCTCCACAATCTTTCATTTTTACAACATATTAACCGACAATTCCCTAACTATTTGCCAATTCTTTCTGGATGAGGTTACCAGGAAAAAAAAAAATCCTGCAGTGTTACTCATTTTTAATGGAATCTGAAACTAAAATAATACAGGAACAATCAGTCTCTCAGTGTAAAAGGAGAGGCAAAACAGGATACCAAGGAGGAAGTCTAGTCCCCAGACCACTGCTCTCAGAAAGACCAAAAACTAGGTTGATTAACAAGAGCCTATTGGGAAGCTTTATTGAGTAGGAATTATATAATAGTCTTTTGGGGAAATATGGGGGAAGGGAAAAAACCATGTCCTATAGCATGTTATGCGTATGAAGTCTCAACTTGTTCTCATTACACTCTTGGCCTTTTTCACTCTTCTGAATTCCTATAGCTGAACATTGCATCAGGTGCACACAAATTACCAAATTTTTATCCCCACAGTGCATGCAGCAAAGTCACAGCATGATGCAGCAGCCCAATAAAGACAGGTGACTAGCAGCAGTCTGTTCTTTTTAGCAAGTAGTGTATCGCCTACTTTGACAAGATACCACTCCTTGGGCTAAACATAGAAGTGTTAGTGGGATGGAACCTCTGGAGGGCTATACTCAAAGGCAAATAATCAACACTAGATCAGATCAGGGATGGTTTTGTCTAGACAAGCCTTAAGAAAACGCCTCTGAGGATGGCAGGTCCACAGGCTCTCTGGGTGACTTGTTTAGTGCTGCTCTACTCTGATTGAATATTCTCCTGAAGTTCCGTATGAACATTCCAAGCCAGGACTTGTGCCTATTGTCCCCTGCTATGATGTCGTATACCATTACAAGAAGAGCATGGACCCATCAGCTTTGTTACCTGCACTTCAGCAGTTGATGGTGCTGTCATACTGCCTTCTCTGGCCAGACTAAGCAAGCGCAACTCTACCAGTCTCCCTCATAGGCTGTGTGCCCTCAAACCCCTGATCATCTTGGTAGCCCTCCGCCACATCCTTTTCAGTCTCTCTGCTTCCCCCTTGAACAAGGCATCCCCAAACTGTTCACCGTATTACATGTATGTCCTCATCACTCCTGACTGAAGAGGGGTACACTCCTGCTGACATAGCCTGTTATGCGGTCCGCTTCATTTGCACTGCTTGCTCATACTGACCGTGCCATCCATGGTAACTGCCATGGTTGCTGCTCAGTCTGTGCTGACAAAGGGGCATGTTCTCCACCTGGTGCTGAGTTTTGCACTTTTCCTTGTTCAACTTCATGAGATTTCTGGTGGTCCAATCCTCAAATTTTCTCGATGTCCTTCTGGATTGAAGGTCTGCCACTTGTCATGTCAGCCACTCCCTGATTTTTTAATATTGTCCCCAAATATACTGAGCATGTTCTCTACCTCGTTGTACAGCTCACTGATGAAGTCATAGAACAATATTAGTCACAGTATTTACCCCAGGATACTCCATTTTTCACCATCTGATGTCTAGAAGTCAAGCCATTAATTGTTGCCATTGTAAAAGGCAGCTCAGTCAGTTTTCAGTCTTTTTATCCAGCAAGACTTCCAAAACTTCCAAATGAGAATGCTCTTGGAGACAAAGGACAAGCCTTACTAAAGCTGAAGTATATTACATCTACTTTTCTCCACAGGACCACATACCCAGTCATTTCACAATTAAGGGCAATCACATGGTCCAAGCCTGATTCCCCCCCTTAGTAAATCCATGCTGAATGTTCCTGATTGCCACCTTGTCCTTCACGTGCTTGGAATGAAGTCCAGGAGGACTCGCTGCATGATCTCACCAGTGGCTGGGGTGAGGCTGATTGGCCTCGTGTATGGTTTTTCAGATCCTTTCTTGCCTTTACATGAGGCTGTTTCCCATCGTGAGAGCCCCCTCCAGGCACCATAATGCTTCATAGCTAATAGAGCAGCAGCCTCAGAGTCTCACAGCCTGCTAGTAGAGCGCTTTACTGAACACCGAGCTTCTCTAAGTAGCCCCTGACGTGCTGCTTCTGCAATATTGGATCTCCCAGCTCCTTCCCTAACCGTGCACACAAAGGCCTGGGGCCAGACTTTACCTACGAGTACTGAGAAGAGAAAGAAGAGAAAAAAGAATTATGGACTACTTCAGCCTTTTCCATATTGTCCATCACTAGGTTTTTTTTCTCCTCCATTTGCCTCCCTAGTGGTCCCACAGTTGCTCTGAACGTCTATGTCACTGGTGGTTGAAGAACAAAGAGTAGCTAAATGAACTTTAGCAATTCCTGCAACAACATGCTTTTCAGGAGAAAAGGTCTTGCCAGCTGCCCGGTGCCTCTGTCCCACACAGGAGGCAGTGTCCTACCACTAATGCTCTTTGATTCCTCTTCATATATCAAATAAGAAACCTGAATCTAAGTGATGAAGACCACTCTGAGACTTTGCAGGCTTGTGCGCCCCTTTCAATTTCCTGTCGGCCGGACTGTTAGCCTCCGGGCTACCTCAGCAGAGCTTCTAGCAGTCAAAGCAGAGATAAGGACTTGGAACAAGTTAGAATGAGAACTATGAAATTGCTGGATTAAGTGGATAGGTATGTAAAACTGAATCTTTCTTTTCTTACAGGGCACTAGGCAGAACCTTCTTGATTGAGGGACAGACATGTGCACGCCCACACACATGCCTGCACACGCGTGTACTCGTGTGAGGAGACGTGGTCCAAACTTGCCACCCCAGCAGCGATGCTGTATTACTAGTTCCTTTTTAGTGGCTAAGACTGAGGACCAGAGCATGAAGATGAGGCCCCGCACTAGGTCACTGACCCCAGTTAAAGAAGTTATGGAGCCTGACAGAATGGTAGAGAAGCAAATGAAATAAACAAGTCTTTAAAAAGTTTTTTTTACTATGAAATAAGAAAATGGCCTGCACGGATTTTTCTGGATAAAACGGTCCCATTCCTTTCACAACACTTTGTTGCATTGGAAACTAGATGGCAAATCAAAAGTATATACCAAGAGAGGGGAATGATCATCTAATCCTAACAAACAGAAGCAATTTGCAGAAAAGCGTTGTCACCATTTTCAGAAACTGAACTGTAACAATCCAGGTAGCCAGAGCTGCAGGCCTGTGAAAGACTTCAGTCTTTAAATTTTTTGAGCTTGATATTGGCAAACGAGAGGAATTAGATGCTGTCAGGTCTGTACGTCTCTCCCAGGGATTGTCAGTCACGCTAAACTGCATTACTGTGGTCTTAGATGAGATCAGACTAAGAATAACTGCCACCTCATCCCCAGTCTCCACAGATGAAAGATAATTGCACTTAATGCTTTGTCCTGTATTATGAGGTCTTTGTGTTCTATTTTTGCCTTGAGGTGCTGATGTAAAGGACCCATTGAATCAGTTGTGCACAGTTAGGGCGGCTTCACCGTAATAGATTTGTTTGTAGTGCTCTGAACGGCACTCTGCGAAGTCACAGCAACTGAACGTAAGCAGCAACTTCGCTCTATGATCCAACAAAAAAAATCCCTTGGCAGCCATCTGAGCACCACTCCTGGGAAGAAGGCAAATAAGAGAGAGCAGTTATTTCCGAATAAAATGAACTTTTCAGGGTTTGCCAGATTCTTGCAGGGAAGCCGTTCAACCTTTGAAAAGAAGTGCTTCACACCTTAAAAATGCAAAATGCTACGGGATTAAGTTATTGAGTGTAAGCCTGTCTTTCTGCACCTGCCAATGTATCAATGTACTTTATGCCATTCCACTGTAAATNATAAAAAAAAAAAAAAAAAAAAAAGAAATTAGCATCAGATCTGGGTGGGCTGTAATTTTGGTGGTTAGAAAGCATGATAGCATGATTTTATTAAGAAAAAGGCACATTTGCAAAACTATTTTTGCTAAGCTATAAATAGTCAATTTTCAAAGATAGTTTCTGCAATTGTTTCAAAGAGGTTTCATCTAACCCTATAATGGGCAAATAAAGAGGTAAACATCTCTTTTGCCATTTGCCAGAGGGATGAGAGAGGGAGGGCTTGAAAAAAGCAGCTTATGAGATGGAAGCTTGTCATTACTATATATATATATATATATATAAACATTCATTGTACTATTGCAAGTGTTATTTGAAGAATGAGTAGGGTTTGTGTTTCCAGGCATCCACACCCACAGGTAAGCTGGGGCTCACCAGTCATTACAGGGGCAATGCCTTAAAGCATTTTACATTGTATTGTAGATGTCTCAATGTTTTTCCTAATAAATAGGAGAGAGGTAGTGGCCTGCTGATCTCACCAGCTGGACTGCCCAGTCCTTTGTGCTTTTACCACGTCTGGCTTCCCAAAGCAGAAGCCTCACGTGCCGCATGCTCCCAAAGGAGGACTCCGTCCACCTCCGCGCGGCTCTCGTTTCCTCATCCCCGTACACCTACAGGTCAAGTCCTGTGTCCCCACCGGCACGCTTACGTCCTGGCACTGTGCAGCGCACCGAGGAGGCAGCTTAGGTGGCTCAAGCCATTGCTTCCCGCAAGGCATAAGCTGCCATTGCTCAATAAGACTCTAATAACTGCCACCAGTAACTGTTGAAAGTGTGGCTCTTAAGCTGGGGTGCGTGTGAGACATTTCGACATTGTTTATCCCAGAGAAGCTTTCCCAGCAGAAACCCCAAAGAGGCTGTGAGGAGATAAACACACTGTACTGTGCAGCAACAGCCGGAGGACCTCCCTCGAGAGGCCTTGGCAAGGAGGAGATGATAGCGTGCTCAAACATAAAATTACCAGACTTATTTGGACCATATATCTTCCGGCAGTACTGGCTGCCAGGAATTGGCTTGGAACAAACTGAAAGAATGTCACGTAGTTTTATCTCAGGCACTGAGATCAGTTTGCCTCTCCAGTCTTAACCTGATTGTGCTCTGTGCTTGGATACTTAATTCTCTTCTTTTCCCTCCTGCAAATAACTCTTTTACCTTCACTAATAACTGGTTTATATCCCATGAATGTGGATTACATTTTCTGTTAACAATGTCATTACCATTATTAAAATTGCGGCTTCCGTAGGTTCACGGGTCCTGTAAGGTTCTGCCTGGATTTGTCACACTGCAATATACGCTGGTCGGTAGTTTATCATTGCATGCAATTACAGTTTTATGCTACTTGCAGTACTCGTATCAACTAATTAGTTGTGAATGCTTGAAGCAGAAAGCTAAAATCCTTGCCCAAGGTGCCTTGCTGCCTGAATAGAATGTATTGGCATTAGCATTAAAAGAGACCTGGTCGCATAGGACGATACCTGAAGTCTCCCACAGCAGGAATGTAATATGAAGACGCGTGTTGTTTCTCAAGGGAGGACTCTTGCCTACTTCCTCTCTCCTCTGCTACCAAACGGTAAATTGTTCCAAGGCTTTAGGAGAACCCTTGTGTCCTTAAATATAGGACATCATAGAAGTGCAATGGGTTAAATGTTTATTACACCTTTCCAGCAGGGAAATCTGGGCTAGTTGTATGTGACTGCTCCAGTCCTGGGCTCCCACAAAAAAGAAAATTCATGGTAGCTGTTGTTCTGGGAGGGTGAAAGCCAGGACGCGCAGATTTTGTTCTTCCAGGGACTCTGAGCGAGCGAAAGTCATGGAGATGCCAAGCAAGAGTGTATGTTGTCCCCCCGCCCCACCGCAACCAAAAACAAACCTCTACCTAACATAATTCAATCTTTATGAATATCATGTTTTTCCCAGAACATCTTTAAGTGCCTTAAGCTTTCCTACTTCCCCAGGGAAGATCTGCAAGCACAGCAGCGAGCTCTGCTGACCACCCCAATGCCCTAATTCCTGCCCAGGCCCAGCCCATGCGTGTCCCTGGAGGACTCCATGTGGCACAGGTCAATCCTGAGGCACCTTACCAGTGTTAGCCAAAAGAATTTGGCAACCAAAGCAATTAAAAATGCTGATAGGGACAATTTAGCAGGATTGTTTGTTTGTACGCTGTAGGTTAGATAGCTTTGGTTGTTTTGGGGAAGTGGAAGTTTTGACCTGAAATGCATGTTATTCTTTCTTTCTCTTTTGCCACCACAAAAAAAAAAAAAAAAAAAAATATTTGTCTATACACCGGGGCTGCTGAAGGTTATTTTTCTCTTAAGCGAACTGGTGCGTTAGCAGCATGCTATACCTGGAAATTTTTAGCAGCTATGGACAGCCTCCTTTCTCTTCAAGAGAGGAAAACTCAGTAATTACTGTGGTTTTAGAAATGTAGCTCCTCCCCACGAGCAGAGGCACAACTGCCAGTTCTCTTCCAGGGAGAAGTCCAAGCCTGGAAGAAAAGCATTCAGCACAGGGCTGCTGGTGGCTTTGTGTTTTCTTTTACTGTGCCTCAGCCTGGATACGCAAGAGGATTCAGCTGGGATTCTCATTGTCGTGTACTTTAAATCCTTACGCCTAAGAGGTATAACAATACCGGAAAGTGGCAGGTATGCAATTAAAGCTGGGCCTGCGTGTTTGTCCAGAGACCAAACACTCCCATGGCTGGAGGTCCACCCTCTGCAGTGGGCTCATAGAGAACAGTTTCAGCTCTGATTCTGGATTCGCTTTTTTCAGCAGTCAGGATGAAGCAGAGCAGATCCAAAAGGGAAAGAAAGCGACTCCTGGTACACCTCAAAACAACATGGCAATGTGACTGTTCACCTGAGATGCAGACTCAAGTCCTGCCATGCCAGACGGGGCCCACGTTCCTGAGGGCAACGAAGGAGAGATCAGATGAACCCTCCAGCACAGGGCCTGTTTAGCCCCTTTTTTTTCTTAAATACCTACCTACTCATGCAAGCTTTTGGATTTTAGGCTCCACTTGTTAAGGTATAGTGCGATTACGACAAAGGATATCTTTTTTTTTTCCCCCTTACTTACCTGTTTCTGAGGCAAAGAAAAGTTACCTAGCATGAAGCTGGGGCGAAATGGCATTTTTGTCACCCAGGAGAGTGTAGTGGCTGGGGGCTCTTCCCTGACACGTGGAAGTTAAAGCTTCAAGTCCTTAATTCCTCAGACAAGGACGTCAGCCTCGGTCCTTGTTTAGCCAGATGGAGGCATGACTTTTGCTCGTTGCTTGCTGTCTTCTCTTCTGCATTGACTAGTTTTCCAGTGGGAGGGATGGAGAGTGCGTAGCACCGAGTTTATGTAAATATTTTACGGGTACATGCAACATCTAGAGTTTAAATTTGTGTTCAGACTGATTTAGAGCAGTCACTCGCATCCAACGAGGTGATCTAATTGCTATATTTTTTTTGTGGCTAGCCCAGCTCTCCCATCTGCTGTACCTCTGCTGGAGCCACTGCCTGTCACAAAAAAATACAGCAAATGAAAGTAATGGGAAACTGGTGCATTTTCCTTTATTGGTGATCACTTTTAACTGCTTTTACAAAACAATGAAAACTTTTTTTTTTTTTTTTTTTTTAACTTAGGTATTTCAAACTCACTGTTTAATTGATAACGGTGAAGTTCAGTGAAAGGCAGACTTCTGTACACATGTAAATCAAACCACCAGGAGGCAAAATAAAGCTGTGCTTTGGCTGTGGTTCAGTACAGCTGCCTTCCTACCCTGCCTTGTGCCATTCCACTACAGAGGCTTTTAGCGCAAGAGGTAGATTTTGTTCCACTTTTTTCCAGGCTCTCAATGCCTCTGTAAACCAGAACATGTTCTCTGATTTTTTTTTTTTTTTTTCCACCCAGTCTTGAAACCAGTAAATGCCCTCCAAAATGCTCAGCAGGCATCTAGCATACGTAGTGCTAATACAACTTGGAAAAATGTAGCCTTGTGTTTAAGTACATAAAGACTGTCATGGGTCTGGTGCTCCTTTGCAATATTTTATTTTTAATTAATATATTATTAAACAGTTAAAAGACACAAGCAAGCAATTTCTATAAAGAGTAGCTAACAGTTAAAAGAACAAACTTTTGCTTCGTGTTTGGCAGCAGAGAGCAAGCCCTGTATTTGTGGGGGTTTTCCAGCAAAACGTTCATCTGAGAGCAGTGATCTGGGGTGCATTTCAGATGAGGTTTTTGCGCACACGCATTCATCTTCAGAGGTGAAGCAAACATAACGCCAGAACAGCAAGGCCCGGTTTATAAGCATGCCATGTGCCTTTTCATACATGCCTTTTTATGGTGAGATGCAGAGAGACAGCTTTCTCCTCACAGCGCCTGCTTGGGTTTTCATGCACTCCACTCAAAAACAGCCATGCGACAGCATGTGGCACAAGGCCAGGCAAGACTGGGGACGAGAAAGAAACACACAACCTTTGGGGAACAAACACACGTTTCAGTGGTCCATTCCCTTAGACTCCACGTACACCCTGAGGAAACTGGTCACTGATCAGCCGTACGTCACTGTAGCTACGCTCTACCGTTTTGTGGGTTTCGGGCTGTACAAATTAGCATGCTCTGAACCAAAGCCGAGGTACGCTTTGGGGGACAGCATGTGCCAGCCACCACTTCCCGACCAGCTCCATGGATAAGACTGTGCCGGGTGTGGGTCCCTCTACCCTGCAGAGTCCTCCAGCAGCTTTTGCCCTCACAAATGCCCNCCCCCCCCCCCCGGCAGGCCAGCAACACACTTCCTCAATGTCACACTACAAAAACAACAACAAAAAAACCAACTCTGATGGGCAATGATACAGCCCTCACATAATTTCAGGTTCTGAAATGCAAAAATGTATTTAAAAAAAAAAAAACTACTATTGTTTAAGGCTACAGGGGTACCACATGGGCCCCCAAGGAGATCAAGGGGCACATGCTTCTCTGAGCTGCAAATTAAACAGCAGTCCCTGGCCCTACTTTAAGTGTTGTCACAACTTTGGGTGACAGTTCTCCTGGCAAAGGGAGAGTCACACCACCTTCCCCCCTCCTTCCTTACCCACAGCTACCTCCCTCACTCTGTAACAAACAGGCTTTAACAGTCCCTCAGAAAAGTTATTCTCCACTGACTGTCGGTTACCTGAAAACCCTGTGGGATTTTTGGCTCTTTCACATTTTTGTGGGCATTTCTGTTTGCATTAGCAGCACTATGAATGCATCAAGCACGCCCCAGTTATCAATCTGTTGAGCATTTAGAGACACCCGATTTTCTCAGCGTGGCTGAGCTGACCCGCTGCTGGGCACGCGCTGCCAAGATTCACGAGGGTTACAGATCACTCGCTGTAGCCCATGAACAAAACAGGGGTATCTTTTTTGCAGCAGCAGAGCATAAAATTTAGGTAGATGAGGTAAAACAGTGTTCCTATTTACAATACGGATGATACGTAAATGAAAGGCAATTGCATAACATCATTGGTGGTCTTGTTCCTCACAAACCTGCTGTATCTTGACAGGGCGTGCCCTGAATCTCTGTTCCTGAAGGCCAAGTCTTCCAGCTTCAGTTAGATACGGGTTTAGTGTCAAAAGAAATCCCAGTCTGTTGCAGAGAACACCAGTATCCCTGACTGAACTGAATCCTTTAACCACTGCAGCAGCAAAGCTGCTATCGGCTGCTATTACTGAGACTCCCCACAAGCTGTTCAGCCCCCAGCCCTCTCCTCCAGCTCAGCCCTTTGCACCTCCTCTGTAATAGCATAAAGCTGGAAGACGCGAGCAATAATTTGATGTCCCAAGCACATCAGCGCAGTGAGGGCACGGAGATGGGCAGCATGATGGCATCTCTCTCTCTCTCCTTGTCCATTCTTTCCGCTCCTGCTGCCCAGCCAAGGCGGGCAGGGGGTCAAACACACACTGGCTGTGGGGCCAAGCAGTGGACACCAGGTGAATCAGGGTGTACCAGGCCCCAGGACGTGGGAGCACACGGCCTCTTCGCAGTCCCCCTGGAATCAGTTTTTGTTCTGTGCAAGCCGGTTATAGGAAGGGGTTTCTTCATAGGACCAGCCAGAGGAGCATGAAAACAGTGCACACCCTGCACACGTGCATGCACACACATGCGCTTGTATGCGCATATACCTGCACCACGGCATACTGTGCCAGGACGTGCTGCTCTCCTACGCGAAGGTAACAGATCCTGTTTGTAGGACTCTCTCTTCTGAGATAGCCCCCTGCTGCCATCTCACCTTTCAACTCAAAATGGTTCTTTATTTTTTTCCTTGCAGCTGGTATCCGATTAGTTCTTAGCTCCTCACAGTCTGAAGTCAGTTGCATTCCAGCTGTTAAGTCTCCTCAGGTTTTGCATGGTATTCCTTAGCTCAGTAAATAAGCATTGTACAAGGAGTATCGCTAGGGCTTATTCATTGCCATTGCTTGCAGCAGCAGAAGCATTTAGTAGGTGCAGGGTTCAGGCAATGAAGCCTTTCGTAAATGCTCTCCCTCTGAGCTTGAATACTGTCTGCATATACCAAAAAGGCAGACCCCTGTTTCTCTTTCTTTGTCTAATTTTGGATTTCAAGTAAAACTCATTCTAGATATCAAGTAGCTTTCCAACACAGAAGAAATGCATAAGATTTTCCTTGGTGGTCCCGATGAATATGCTGTGTTTGGATTAAATAAGCCAGAAGCAGGTCCAAATCCTTCAGTGCTAGGAAGTCTGGAAACTTCTCTGACTTCTGTGGAGCTCTGTTTCTTACTGCTCAGCATCCTTGCCTACCATCTTTTTAATATAGTAGAGGGCTATAAAGATGTTCCGAGCTCCTAGTTCAAGGCAAAGTCTCTCACTGCACTCCAAAGCAAATTAAAACCAGGCGTCATTTTTCCAAAAATTTTCCTCCAGCAAGGAGGTGTGATAAAGAATTTCCTTTTTTTTATTTGTGTTCTATTTTAGTGCAACACCTATTAAAAATACCTTGCCTATGAAGTTAGGGATAGAAGACTGTAAAGGGAAAAAAATCCTCTGGGTGTGAAAATACAATGGCTATGCACTCTGATAGTGAGTAGTAATGTTATCCTACATTCAGTTTACATGCATAAGGAGCACTAGCTTATGTCTTGGTCATGATTATTTAATTAAATGTACTTGTAATTATTCCCCTCGAGTTTTTGGTATCAAAAGCTTGTTTCAGGCTCTTGACATTTTGATGCATAAAGGCACTACCCGTATAAATTAATGTAATCACTCATGCCTTATGCAGACCTTTTCCTCGAGCCAACGCTCAAAAGAACTATACTCACTCTCTGCAGCTAATGTCCTCTCTCTTTGAAATGTAACTGCCCACCTTGTGGCAGTCTGGAGAAGCATTTCTGTGCCAAACTCTTGCAGGGGAGTGGAAAAAAGGAGCAATTTCTAAATCAGCAAGGGGAATCGGCCAGACAGAGTGCAATTGTCCACACTGCAGTTTGGCCGTTGTTCACAGATACATATGACTCATTGGCCTGACTTCAAAGCTGAGCCCACCAATTCAGTGCAAATTCTGGTTGCTCAGCCTATCTGAAAATCTGGACATTACTGAATGCAAATGGCCAGGACTTGGTTTGTTACAAAGCATTGAAAAGACACCGACAATGGGCTCAGGATTGAGGGGACAGGCGCTTATGAAGTACTATCACTATCACCACCACCACCACATTCTATAACACTAGGGAGATCGTGGAAGGTCTCTGCTAATCAGGACCCTAATTTCTTAGCAAATAAGACCACAGTGTGAGGCTCTGGTGGTCTGAAAACTTGGGGGGAGGAGATTAAATAAACCCTTTGGAAAGCTAGGAACTTGAACAAGGCAAGACGAGAAATGTACAGGTTTCCTCAGTTTCCTGCAAATAATGAACACTGTGATGTGTTGGTTATGTGACCGTGACATGTTATAATGTAACTGTGATGTGTTGTAATGTGACTGTCGTAGCCTTCAGTGGGGAACAGTGCAAAAACCCAGCCTAGGGGTATCCAGCTCCAGAGTGGCTGGGGAGATTCCCAGTCCTGCTGCTTCTCCTCCGTTCTACAGCACTCCAGATTGCCCGGAGGAGCAGGTCTTTGTTATTGAGGATGTTGTATTTGCTCAGGTTCACAAGTTTGTCGAAATTTTCAGAGGAGTAAATTAGCCTAATGAGGTAATAGGGTGAGCAGTTGTTCTCCAGGTTTACTTTGCCCTCTTCCATCTCTGAGAGACAGCGCTTTACTCCTGCAGAGAAAGACAAAAGCCACCACAGTGAGCTAAATTTGGAGCACAAAAGACATGGTGTTGGAGGGGACCGATCTACTTGGCAGAACCCGCTGTCTAAAACAGCCTCCAGGAAAGATAGTACCCCTCCACAGCTTGAAAGAGCCATTCCTGGTCAGCTTTCTCAGCTGCTCCTCCTTCCCCCTCCCGCTAAAGCTCAGACCTGGAAATCCCTCAGCAGGGCTGGCAGGATTCGTCCTGCCCCCACAGTCAGTCAGTCATTCCTGGGCAGTGTGCCCCTAGGTCCACATCCTCTCCCAAACCCCGTAAGTCTGACTCTCAGTGAAGCCACACACCTGGAACACCTTTCAAATCGATGATCGGACTTCGACTAGCGGTGATGAGAGCACATCTGCCAGCTAGAGCAAGTGGACAACCTAGTAGATACAAGGAGGCCTTGTGATGCTAACCACGCGGGATTGCCTGTTACAGCGTGCAGAGGTGCAGAGGGAAGAGAGCACCCCACATCAGCTCCTCATCCTTCAACTCAGCCTTGGGTTAACCCAACCTCTGGGAGTTGCCAACATCCATCCTCTCTGTTAGGTCAATCCTTTTCTTTAAAGGGACACCCTAATTACCTCCACCAGGGACTGCAGCAGCCTCATATTTGTGCTTCTACAAAATGTTTAGAGTTACATTTTTTCTCTGTTTCTTGCCTATCTCCTTGCAGTCTGAACAAAGCATGCCCAAACCGCAAAGGTATTGCGAGATGGCTGTCAGCAGGGCTACAAACAGACTGCTAAGATATTCCTTGCGATGTCTACCAGAACCACATGAAAACAACACGTGATTTTTGCTTGAGACATAGTAGGTTTTAGTCTAACTTAGTGGTTTCTGGGCAGTGAGATCTCATGGTATTGGGCACAGGCTGTCACTAGAAGTGGCTATATTAAAAACGTCCAAGTTTTGCTCCATTGAGCCTCCCGATATTCACAGCCGTATTATCTGTGCTATCCACATTCAGATAGAGCTGCATCTGCCTCAAGCACACAAAAACACAGTCATCTATAGCTGCATTGTAAATGGGCACTTCACAAGCTGATTCTCTTTTCTAGAATTTAAATAGTTAAAAGCAAGAAAAGTAAGTACCCACATTCCACAAGGTGTCTCTCAGCCATCTAGAAATGAAAAGCTCCACTGTTAAACTTGAAATCCACACAAGCAGGTTGCCAAGTACCCTCCTCCGCCAACCACCCACATCAGTTGCTGGCTGTCAGATTGATTGATGAATCACCGCTTGCAGGTGAGCATCACAGCTCACAAATAGGGGCCTGGAGTGCTGAGAAGCTGCAGCAGCTGCTTTGCTCTGCATTATGTCAGCCATCTTTCATTCAGAGAGACCCTAAAACACTCACCTATTTTACCTGCTAGCCACTGCTCAATGGCCGTATCTCACTGTGCGTTGCCATTTGGACCATCTCCAGCCTCCACCAAACAAGCCTAGTTCCCTCTGCTGGGTATCTCCTCTGTTCATCCATAGAGTTTCTAAACGTGATTTTATTGGTGTATCTCTTACTGCACATATTCTCTGAGCATTGGTGAACATCGTAACAGAAAAGGAGCTTTACTTAACCTCTTTTGCTGCTGTTCATAACCTTCCCCAAATGCTCCCTCAGAGACATCCATTTTGCTGTGGTCCCAATACCACAATATAATGCTCTGTCTGCTGTGTTGAGCAGTAGCGAGGGAGAGCAGAAGTTCCTCATGGCCTGGTAACTCAAAAGGTGCTGTGTGAGATACTGCAGGGTTCATTGCTGTAAGAGCTCCAGCCCAGAGGAAGATCTCGGCTTAAGGAAGTCAGACAGCAGAGGCAACAACAAGGTACTGCCTGTCTGATGTTTGCAGAGTATCCCACAAGCTGTTGGAAAAACCTAGTCTATCCCGGGGGTCTCTTGTTCTAACATGACCTTTGCTGCTTCATGCCTGCATTCAAAGACAACGCCTGAGGGCAGATCCCACTGGCCAGGGCCTGTTGGGCCTCCACACAGAACCAACCCAACTGCGTATGTCCCCATAGCAAAGCCACGTCTGTTGTTGAATTCCCTGGAGAAGGGGAGGAAGGACATGAGCTGTGTTACCTGGGACACTCAGGGTCTTACTGTCTCTTAATCATGCCAAACTCACGTGCAAAGCTTTTCAGCAATTACAGGACAAGGCCCTTCTCTGTGAGCTAATGCAGGCTTTCCCTTGTGCGCACCATAAACTAATAGAGCTTTTCTGGCAGCTTTGTCTATTCACTGTCTTTTAATAAATGAAGTAACCTCCTTCTCCCACAATGCTTATACCAACATCATATAAAGCCTAGGCCAAGGTAGGACAACCAGTAACGTTTATGCTTCTTACCATTATGACAACTAAACATTGCACCCCCTCCACCTCCTACTATTTATTTGTCTTAACATGTTCGCAGCAGAATTGCTTGGCCCAGCTGTTAGCAGCCACGTGCCTGTTCCTTCTGCCCTGACTCTTGGGCCACAAACATCATTCTTATTATTGCTGGAGAGACTTGCTAATTCTCTCCATCTAGATGGTGGTTGGCACAAAGGCATGAGAGTATGGGAGAAGCAACCGGTGCCCAGCTGCTTGCTCACTGCTACGTCTTAAATTGATAGGGGGAAGGGGAGGGAAGAAGCAGTTGGCAGATGTTCTCAATCTCTCTGAAATCGAGGAGGAATTCTGGCCCTACGTTTTCCCCAATATCTTACCATTGCAAGTGCTGCCTTCTCCAGTATGCCTTGCAGTGTGAGTTGTGGCTTAAAGCCTTGTTCTGTCCTGTCTTACTCAACGTCACTAAGTCTGCTGTGGCTTGCTAACCTGCCTCTTGAGCGGTACGTCGAGGCAAATCAGTAAAGACATGGACCTGCCTCAGCTACCTTTGTCGCATCATGGTTTACTGGATGAGAGATACAGTTCACTCTGTATATGGGGAACATAATCCCAGTTTTGGTGAGAAGGTTAACATGATGAGGTTAACAGGAAAAGAGTCGACAGCTCCTTCTCCTCTGCCATGTGGAAACTCACGCACTTTGAGCTGAATGCAGTAACCTAAACCTGGCCTGACAGGTGAGTGGGCATGCTCATTCATAGCCCAGTGGAAGAGGCAAATATATGTGTATGACCGTGATGGGTAGGAGACAGGATGGTCTCACTCACACAAAGCCCGTGCTCTTGCTTAAAATTATTGCTACAAAGGACAAATAAGATCTATGCTGTGGAAAGGCAAATGTCCCAAACTCAACTACGAAGTATAGTTTTGTTGACAGAACTTACCAGGCTCCTTGAATTCCTTAAAGGTGTCATTCACCAGGGGAAAATGGATTACTATGGGTGCTCTGGGGTCCTCCGCATCTGAAAACACGTAACATTCCTTTGGGTTCTTCTCTTCTTCTTTACTTATCTCCACTTTGGGGAATGGGATTTTTTGTATCTTGCAATATTTGTATGTCATCTCTAATTGCTGTGGACACAGAATGTCATTGCCTTAAAGCTAACACTAAGACAAGAATCAGGTTTACAGAGGCATCATAGAAATGCTATGGCAACTTAATTCAGTCCCGAGAATCACTCTGCAATGAATGTGTTGTCCAAAGCAGCCACAGTATAACCCTGCTTTCTGCCACCGCTCACCACAAGTCCGAAGATGCTTCTTATCACCCTGTAATGTTTTCTGCAGCTAGAGGGAATGACCAAAAGCCACACTTCGAATTTGTCACGAGGACAGACCAGGAGAGATCAAGGTCATATCTCCAGCAACCAACTGCTACTGCAATTCCCTGAGGATCCTAGGAAGTGCACGCTGCAATCCACTACACAGAAAAGAGCCAGTTTCTGTAGTTCTGGTCTTCAAGGAAGTTTCTTTCCTCATAGTGACTTGTTTGCTCTTGAGTATATGATCAAGACTTAGACAGCCACTTACTTAAAAGTTTTAATAACACAAGAAGAGTTTTACCAGGGCTGCAAGGAACAGAGCATGTTAATCTCACCTTGAACACATTCCCCAAACCATAATCAAGTGAGATAATGACATCTACATTCCTCTCTGGCTTGAAAAGTGCTGCACCACTGGTGTTGATGAAATAGCCAACATCTATCAGGCAAAGGTATTTCTGCAGCGGTGTCAGATTGTTAGGGAAAGAGTCCAGCACAGTGTCTGAAAAACATTTTGAATACAGTTAGTGGTGCATTGGAAGAAAAGGAGGACTCAGTAATTCTGTCTGTGCTACATGTTAAGGGCAGCCCCTTGGTTGCCCTCAAGACCAGGCTCACCTCCCTCCGTAATGCGAGCCCACAAATGTGGCCTCAGGAGCACGCCCTCCAAACTGCATGTCTGAGCAATTCTGGCCTGTTACCACACTCCCCCAGGCACACTCACAAATGCAGACCATGAGGCAGCCAGGCAGAGGACAGGTGAGACACAGACTCCACTGGCCTCACAGCTGCTCTGGGGAGTGATTTTTCACAGAATACAGACTTTAGCTGATTTTTTTTCCCCTAAGAACTGGGAAAAATGCAAACAACAAAAACAGTTTCACAGTGTAGCAACAAATCTAACAAACGCAGTACATCACTGCACTTTCGCATTGCTCTTTTTTTGCTTTTGCATTCTCAGGATTAGACTCCTCTCCCAGGGTGAAAAATCTAACTTCAACCTGCTTTCAGTGATCTCTCATATGAATTATCATAGCCATGCTGCAAAAAAATACCACATCATGCACATAGCATCCCCTACCAACAGCTTAAAATATTGCTTGAATTAATTAAACCACACATTAACACCAAAAGGAGCCAAAAGGGGATTATACCAACTGGCAAGTTGAGATTTAAAGCGAGTTTCTGATAGTTAGACTCTTATTTCTCTGCTAGCAACCGCACCAACCTGTCCTGTAGACAGCAAGTCCACTATTGTTCCCCTGGTACCATTTCCAGTCCCATAGAATAAGAAACATTTTGCCATGCTTTAAAATATCAAAATAGTGGTTTAAGAGTGTTCCTCAAGTTCACAAAATGAGGTAGCAAAGCCCAGAGCAGACCCCTTGAGCCTTAAATCATTTGTGCTTAGGTATTTTAAGAAACTGTTGATCACAGAAATACTGCAGGTAAGTTCCAGCATTTCACTTCTTTCGATCTCTCTGCCTCCTTGACCTCATTCTGTAGTGTTGATTTAAACTGTGCAGAATAACTCTAGCTTGTACCATAGCCTGGAATGTTTGACAGCAGCTTGAAGTAATAACTTATATTTTTTCCATTCCCTCACTGTCAGGTCTTTACAAAATTATGTGCTTATTTTAGCATTCATGGCTGCTGGGAATTCACAGATTCTGCTGTAATGAGAGACATTTGCTTGCAGTCCCTCACAGAAGAAACAGAGCATACTTTTTAGTTTTACTTGGCCTGGTGAATATTTTCAGTTGAAATTCCATTACTCTCATTTTCTTATCACGGAGATGGACCTGTGAAGCATTTATTCATGGCTGGATATGTGAATTAGAAGTAGGCACTTCCTTGGGAGAGTCTCTTCTTCCATCCCACACCCAAAGAGGGACTTTAAAGAGGTCCTGCCTCAGGAATTCCCTTGAAAGCATGAACCGTACTGTAAATGCGTTACACTAATTCCAGGCTATGAGTTCTCAAATTTCTCACCATGAAAATTAGGCTTTTCAGACGGCATTTAAAGTCTTCGTTTAATGTGTCTGATAACCTGAGCTGCAGGGACAGCACAGCTTTAAAACACAGCTATATTCTGGAGACTTCACCTACCACGAGACTGTCATTTCTGCTCACAGAGCTGGCATCTCCTCTTGCTCCTAGAGATGGATCCATACCTGGTTTTAGCTTGGTCTCATGCAGGCAGCCAAAAGAGGATACAAAATCTGCTAATTCTTCCCACTCCAGAAGTTCCGTTTCCCTTTTCCTACTCCAGACTTCATGTTTTCCACTTATTTTACTTTATTTGTAGAATATCTACCCTGAGGTAGTCTTTAGCGTCCCTATGCTCTCTTCCTCCAAATCCTCCTTGAAATCTGCTTCTACCCATTTGCCTTTACAAAACTGCTAGTCAGCAAATGTACGGAAAATTATTTTTTTTAACATTTATGGACTGACAATTTTATCCTTCATCCACCTTCTTAAGATGCTCACTTGCTCCTTCTCTCACCCACCCTTCTTATGCTACTTGTTTTCTCCTTCTCTCACTTGTTTTCTTAGAGCAGACTCTTTTAGGACATGGACTTTTTGCTTACTGAACATTTTGAAAGCACTTAGCACACTGTGGGCTCTGCCTCAATCCACAAAAAAGCTCCACCATCTCTTGCCACTGTCAGCAAATCATTCGGAATGGCAGCCAGGGACAAAAAAAGTGTTGTAACTTGCATGACACAGGGGAGAGAAAACACAAGTTGCCAAAGAGAAGGACTGAAAGGAGGCAGAGAGCATGTGTTTTCTTGCTGAAGTCAGATTAACCTTAATAATGTGGGGTCCTCCCACACTGCTACCTGCTCATGGAATAAATTAGGACACTGGGATTACGGGAAGATTTGTGATGCACAAAACCTCAGCTCTATCACCTTGCTATCATATCACAGATTGTTTCATAGATTTTGAGGTAAAACTATTACGACTGTTTACTTTGCCTGCCTGCAGAGCACAGGCCATAGAAAATTGCTGTTCAATTTATACATCAAGTCTACGCATTCTGTTTGTTTAATATATACAGTCTAAACCTATGAGGCTTTAACACTCTGCTGTTGGCTCTTGGTATTTCTGTTTCTGAAGGGTTAAAGAGAGGTCTCTGGATGGATAAGTCATCAGGCAGAAATACCACACATGTGGGCAACCACATGCTTGCTGCCAGTCCTTTCCTTCATCTGATCCACATAACCTGCTATTCTATGCTTCCAGTGTTACCTTTGTTTCTTGACCTCAAAAGATTCTACCCTTTCTGAATCTTTTGACTTCTGTACCTATGCAGAGTGACAAACTTCCTGTAGAAGAGCATGCTTTGACACAAATTACAGATATCTTCGGGAGGTGAAAGAGTGGCCCATGAACTAGTTCATTTTAACCTGTTACCCTAAAGAAACGGACACCATGAACATACTTCCACCTCAGCAGATTTCCAAACCCTGAGAAAATATCTCTAAATGTGAGATCTCCAAAGTCTAAAAATAAAAAAAAAATAAAAAAAAAAA
This sequence comes from Pandion haliaetus, assembly GCA_013401275.1. Classification (NCBI taxonomy): domain Eukaryota; kingdom Metazoa; phylum Chordata; class Aves; order Accipitriformes; family Pandionidae; genus Pandion; species Pandion haliaetus. The sequence continues at coordinate 650 of VYZV01021764.1, read as the reverse complement.
AAAAATCTGAGATGTTACCTGCACACTGCAGCTAACTCTTTGTTGCAGTTACCTTTCCATTCAATAAATTTTTTCTGATGGATATAATCCTTATGAAATTCTAAGCCTCTCAGGAAGTTATGAGATTTTCCCAGTAGTGGACGCTTGGTCATAATGTCCTGAAACATTTCATACAACTTCCCCGACAAACAAGACGGAGGCTCGATGACAGTGACATCATCCTCAGGGGAATGTTTGTCTGAAATAGAGAAGGAACTGTGAGAAAAAACATC
>VYZV01021762.1:32825-50422 GCA_013401275.1 Pandion haliaetus | reverse complement strand
CTGCAAGAAATAGGTTGCTTTTTTTTTTTTTTTTTTTTTTTTAAATTAAAGATTCAACTCCAGTGCTGTTCTAAGAAGAAATGGGCTTGCTTATTTTTCTTAATTGAGGCTAAAGTAATTCCTGCCATTTAGTGGATGCTGCTTCTAATAGAGTGGATTTATAAATTTAGAAAAGTGGCATTACAGAAATGGCATAAACAGTGCTCCGTTCCTTGAGAATTGCTTCTGCTGACAAGAGAGCCTACTCTCAGCATACTGAAATTTAGACTTTAAAAGATCCACCAAAAGGAGAATAGTTACTATTGTTTGGGTCATTCTTGTTCATCTTTAGACAGTGTGGCTCAGTCACATGTATAATATTTGCCTATTAGAAGAAAAAAAAATCTCATTTCACTTCCAAGCTTACTTGAAATCTCTTGAACTGCTGGCACATGACATTGGTATTTTAGTGCCAAAGGTAATAAATTCTGTGGTCCTTATGACATGTTTGGGAACAGCTTTAGTATATGAGATGGAGGAGCTGAGCTGGGCTCTTGTCTCTGTACTAGGAATATCAGTTAATAAAACTGAAGAAATTCAGTCAGTTTACTATTATTTTCTGGATACCTTGAATCTCACTATGTATTACCTCTGTAAGCCAGTCTTCACTGATTAAGCAGAGTACTTGTCAAGGCAAACTCTAAATTAAGGCTATGCACAAATCCAGTTTTCTTAATGCAAATTGGAAGAAAACAGAAGGAAGAAGGAAGAGTATGCTGTTTTCAGTGTCGTTTAACTTAAGCAGGACACTTCACATAACTTAAACTGTTGATTTGAAACCACTTGATTATCTTACTGCAGGAAACAGTATTCTGTTATCAGTGAAGTTAGCAATGACTGACTAGGGATCACTGTATATAGATTTTCTATTTTATTTAAGAATATTTAGATGGATGGATGAATTTGGAACACTGTTGCTTCATCTTTATCTCTAATTGAGATACTACCATGGATTGTAAGGCTCTGGAGTATAATGATTTGTCAGCACAGGACACAGAGTGGACCAATTTAATAGTTGCTGGAGGGGTTAGGATTCCAACAGCCTTTGATGAAATCTTTTTTAGGTCAGTAACATTTAGAGATATAGAAAAAAAAGCAAGTAATTGGAGAGAAACCAGATGGTTTGTGGCTAATTTGGAAAAGTACAGATTATATTGTTGTGCAGCATCTTATTCATTAAATGAAAAGGTTTTAGGATTTTATAAGGGATAGATTAATATTGATAACATGTTATGATTCACACTGTTTAGTGTGCAAACATCAGCCATCCTTTATTTTTTTTCTGCACATGCTCAGTGCTATCGCTGAAACCACTGTATCAGGAATTACCATGGTGAGTCAGTAGATGACAGCCTTATATGTACATTTCTCATTTATGTTTTCCACTGCAGAAAAAAACATTTTGCATGTCTGTAAAACATGAATTCATATATTACAGAAGTAGCCAAGTTTATGCATATCATAGAAATAATATGGGTGATTGAAGCTTCATAAACATAAACTGATCTCTCTGCATTCCCTAATATTTTTCAGAGCATCTTTATTTGCACAGGCTCCTATTCATTACAATTACATCTATTAAATACATGTTCATTTTTAAGTTTCTTTACTGTTACATTCTGAGTGAGTACAGACACACTAGTTAAGAATTGAGCTCTGTTTACTTTAAGGTGACAAAGGTAAAGTATTTATTTGTATCTAACTGGGTAAATATTATTTTATTCATGTTTTACACGGGTTCTGAATGAAATTGCTGAACATTCCATAGATACTGCAAGGGACAACTTTTGCCTCACACAATTGTAGCCAAAATAAGCAAGACAGACAAAAGATAAGAGTGCATACAGACTGGGAAGTGACTTACTTAGAGTGACTTTTTAAGGGAGAGGTAGAATGCAGAGTAGCACCATGTCTGCTGACTGAGCCATGAGATCATGCTATCTTACACAAGAAAGGGCTACATTTCCCAACAGTCTTATACATGTGTCATAAAATATAATGCATATTTAATACATTCATATGTTTTATATTTATGTATTGATCTATATCTGTGTATAATTTTGCAGTTATTTCAAGATGTCATTACAAATTGTTACTAGTACATTGCAACTAGTATAGGGGATTTTTTGCCTCCCATTAGCTTAGTGTTCTTAAGGCCTTAACCTTGTGTTATGGGATGAAGAGATTTAAACTTCACAGCATCTTGCTGTCGCTTGCTGGCATACTTGAGAATATTGCCTGAGATTTTTGGAGAATCCTTTCCATTTGGCAGAGATGTTTGGATACGCTTGTTAGGAACTGAACACTACAAAATAGATGGTCACTCTGGAGGGGATCCTTCCATGAGGGAAAAGCTGTAGGAAAACAGTGCCAAACAAGCAACATTTTGCTGAGAGGTTTTCAGAATAATATTCTTGACTTAGAGCCCATTATCTAACAGATGTGTATTGATTTAATAAGCCTCCCTACTGTTTCACTGTAAGCACTTAGTTCTCTCATCTTCAGTGTAGAACGTGGAGCAGGAATCTATTAATAAAAAGTCTCTTATTCCAGCAAAACATCTTGATGCCCATATTTGCCAAGGACAGTTAAGTATTTCAGAGCTAATTAAAGCTTCATATTTTGATTGGGATGCTGCAGGCAAGTCCTTACCTGGATATAGTACCTGGTATATATATTGATATCCTTTTGCATGACCAAAGAATAACATTACAGACTATTTAGTATACTCCAATTTTCCCCCGGTGTACCCCAAAATGATCTTACAAAATAATATGTCTTTCTGTGTCTACAGAAGTAAGGAATTGACACCTTGCTACTGTCAAGCTGTTACTTCATTCTCATTTCTTTCTCTAGGTGATGTAATTACTAGCTGTATTGGACTCTGCTCTTTCTTTACGGTATTTTTAATATCACAGGCTTCACTTGCCATCTAACAGTAATAACAGTAATGTTCTAGTGAAAATGAGCGTATGAATAAGTAAGGCAAATCCCGCTGCATTTGGAGAAAAAAGACAGGATAGAATGACATCAGTGCATGAACACAAAGTCTCTGTCTTTCCTGGGCTTTAGATGCACTTTCTCTAACACTAAGGCTGGTTGTAGGCTCTGTCTAGATTGACATAAAAACTCATATGCAGCTGTAGTGAAGCTGAATACGGTCAGCCCACAACCCAAGGCATCTGCTACTCCAGAACTGCAACAGATGTGACAACAGCTCACCTCTGCTCCGTCTCTGAAGGTGGTTCCCTTAGGAAGAAGGCAATACCCCAGCCAGTTTCCCCACCTTCCTCACTTTTTTATTTTTTCACTAGAGCAAGAGACAACAAACAGGAGAGATGAAAATAGGTGGGATTTGGTTCAAAATCTCTTGCGAGAATGCATAAGTGTGGGAAGGAATTGGGAGAGCAGCCTCTGCTGCAGCTGCAAAGCTGTCACATTTAGCAATATATTGGGTCTGTGAGGCAAGGTTTTGGTAGCGGGATGGCTACAGGGGTGGCTTCTGTGAGAAGCTGCTAGAAGCTTCCCCTATGTCTGACAGAGCCAAGGCCAGCCGGATCCAAGACGGACCCACTGCTGGCTGAGGCCGAGCCCATCAGCGATAGTGCTAGCGCCTCTGGGAGTACATATTTAAGAAGGGGGAAAAGAAACCTGCACAACAGCAGTTGCAGCCGGACAAGAGAGGAGTGAGAGTATGTGGGAGAAAGAGCCCTGCAGACCCCAAGGTCAGTACAGAAGGAGGAGGAAGGAGGTGCTCCAGGCACCGGGGCAGAGATTCCCCTGCAGCCCGTGGGGAAGACCACAGTGAGGCAGGCTGTCCCCCTGCAGCCCATGGAGGTCCACCGTGGAGCAGATATCCACCTGCAGCCCGTGGAGGACCCCACACCAGAGCAGGTGGGTGCCTCAAGGAGGCTGTGACCCCGGGGGAAGACCACGCTGGAGCAGACTCTTGGCAGGACCTGAGGACCCACAGAGAGAGGAGCCCACGCTGGAGCAGGTTTTCTGGCAGGACTTGTGACTCTGCGGGGGACCAACGCTGGAGCAGTTTGTTCGTGAAGGACTGCACGCCGTGGAAAGGACCCACGCTGGAGCAGTTCATGAAGAACTGCAGCCTGTGGGAAGGACCCACGTTGGAGAAGTTCATGGAGGACTGTCTCCCATGGGAGGGACCCCATGCTGGAGCAGGGGATGAGTGTGATGAGTCCTGCCCCTGAGGAGGATGAAGCGGCAGAAAAACAACGTGTGATGAACTGATCGCAACCCCCATTCCCCATCCCCCTGCGCCGCTGGGGGGTAGGTAGAGAATCCGGGAGTGAAGCTGTGCCCAGGAAGAAGGGAGGAGCGGGGGGAAGGTGTTTTGAGATTTGGTTTTATTTCTCATTGCCCTGCTCTGCTTGGATTGCTAATAAGTTAATTTTCCCCAAGTCAAGCCTGTTTTGCCTGTGATGGTAATTGGCGAGTGATCTCTCCCTGTCCTTATCTTGACCCATGAGCCTTTCGCTATATTTTCTCTCCCCTGTCCAGCTGAGGAGGGGAGTGATAGAGTGGCTTTGGTGGGCACCTGGCATCTAGCCAAGGTCAACCCACCACAAGCAAATACTGCTGTGTTGGAATGCAGCTGTGAGGAATGGAGCCAGCTGCCACAGAGCTGGGGATGGCAAGTCATGCTCAGCGCTGTACAGCTTTCTCAACAGTTCACAACCTCTGTTGTACACAGAGTCATCTTCTGTCCTACATGCCCACATATGCATGAAGGTTGCGTTAAAATGAAGGTTGTTACAGTAAGATGTGACCTTATATACAATAAGAATAGCCATTATAATACTCGGGTTTTAAAAGCTATGTAAATGAGTTAAGCTGTGTGTTTATTCTGATACTTCTCATGTTCATTCACTGCTATCAGGAAGTTCAAATGAAAAAAACAATCGCTTGTGTGTTGAAAAGCAACTAATAATTTTACACTACAGTTTTGTGGTGCTGAGCTCCAAGTATTTTAGAAGAGTTTGTGAGTAGGAAAGCTCTGACTGTTTCTGTCTCCTCAGCCTCTTGAGAAGTATTCTTGATGTTTCCACATGAATATCACCAAATCAGACGTGGAAAAGTAACAAGTCACTTTTGAAAACCTTAGCCTTCAAATGTTATATTCTTTCTTACAACTGCCTCAGTTAAAACCACTTGATTTGCATCTGTGTATTCCATATTTCTGTAGTGTATATGTTGTAAAGTTCCATAAGTCCGACACAGGAAGCATCCTATACAACACACCTTTTTTAAGGTAAGAAATGCTTGTGTGAGGAGGTCAGCAAGTGTTTGGAGCACAGGACCTCTACTTTCATAATCTATTTTCTGCAAAGTTTCAAGTAATTTGCTTTTCTGAATCAAGCTGTAAAGCTTTTAACTCTAAAATTGATCTCCCCATAAAGTACATGTGTTCTAATGCTGTAATTACCTGAGGCCTGATCTTCCAACCCTTGGCAGTGTAAGTAAGCTTTATTCGTCTGTCTAATCCAACTGATTGAATACAGGAGGAGTCAAGTGACCCCAGCCTATCTGCTAGGTCTCTACTCAACTTTCCTAAATCACAATTTGTTTTCACATGGGTAAGTGACCTAAGTGAAGGGTTAACAGTGTTCTGTCTCTCTTAATTTGAGATTTGGAAGACAATTATAATTCAAAATGCTTCTTCTAGTTGAGGCTCCTTAGGAAAGACACATACATAGCCTAGAGCTAGAAGTCCAAATTTGCTTTTAAATGCAAATATTTTAACAAGTATAACACACAGAAGCATGAACTATCAATTATTCCTACTAGGCATATGTAAAACATCTTGTTTATCACAAAGAGACCAAATTAGGCTAAAAATGTAAAATAAAAATTTGTAATTGAAATGTTGCCTGTTCTCCTTTGAAACTGCCCATTGTTCTTATCAGAAGTAGCCTTCAGTTTGTCTTGATGCATCTGAATGGATCTTTCAATAAGAAAAGATGGGAACTACCAGTATTGGCAGTCTGTGGCATTTGTCATGCAATGAGGTTTCTTGAGAACGGTGTTAGAACAGTGCATTATTTACAGCACTAGCCTGTCAGATAAGAGTAAAGATTTTGTTTCCCCTTACTTTCATTCTTTAAAGGTCTTACTGGTACCTAAAGAATGACAGGAGGAAAAGTTTCACGTCAGGCAGGGTGGATTTCCCAGCTTACCTACAAACACAAGAATATAGCCAAAAGTCCATGGAAGTTTTGAAAGTGTTAACTTCAGAAGATTTTTTTGAATCCAGCTTTAACTGCAGTAGACTGAAGGCAGATCAACTGCAAGTTTCAACAAATGTTGGTTTTAATTTCCAGTGCAGTATTGTCTCAGCCTAAATCAAATAAAATTCTACTATTTATCTCCACCCCCCAGAAAACTTTGTTCTGAGACAGTAATACCTTGGGGTTTTGGTTGGTTTGTTTGTTTTTCTAGACTACTACTACCTATCTTTCACAGCTACAGCTGGATTAAATCCTGAAGGTGATTTTGTTGCATCATTTTGTAGACATGATTGCTGTTTTACCAACACATTCCCTTCTCAAGGGTAGTTGGTAGTTCTTGACCAGGAAATAATTGTCTTAACCATCCTCAGTGTGTCTTCAGGTTTTACACATGCACATCCACACTCGCAAGATTAACGTGAATGTTAAATATGTATATGGCACAGTCCTGTGACTCTCATGCTCAGAAAACATGCCCTGATGGTAGTTATCTCTGGAAACTTTCAGTGAAGTTATTGTTATATCGCAGCAGCCTATATGTTATTTCCCCCTGCCCCCATGCCTTCTGAGCTCTTTTGTAACTGGAAGTCTCTAATCCCTGATGGTTTGTGGACTGTTCCGTTTTGTCCTCTTTTGGTTTTGGTACGAATTTTTGTACATTGGTCTTACTGGTATGGAGTGATTTCAGAGCTCTCTAGAATCTTTGTTTCTGACATCACTGGGGTTCTGTATATCACCCCAGCCCCCTTGATTTGCTTGAGATATTTATAGAAGTTATTTCTATATATCAGTTGCATTTAACCTTGGAATTTATAGCGGTTCATAATTTAATCTGTTTGATGTTGACAGGATTGATAGAAATTGTTGTTTAATACCTATTTTACAGAACAATGCATCCAAGTACTATTATTTAAAGATCTATTGTCTACATTGTTTCACAGTTTCGCCTCTCTGTCCTCCTACTGATGGCTTCTATGCTTTTTAAAGTTCTGCGGTTTTAGGTGTCAGAACACATGGGTTTTTTCCCTCCAGTCGTCTTGGAATGAAAGGAAGCCTACCTCTACACAAGGTTGGTCTCAAAAAGTTAGAAAACCCCATTTTTTTGAACATATGCTCCCCCTACCACCACCTAGTTCTAATTTCTCTAAGAGCATATGATTAAGGAGACTTGGACTCAGCTGTAGAGACTCTCACTTCAACTCATTAAGTGCACGACAACCCCAATAATATTTACTTCTGTTAACATAATAGGTCCTCTACTAGGTGTTGTTACGTATTTAGACATTTACATATTTATCAGGCACAGGAGATATATGGTGTCTCATTTAGCCCTTAGTAAAGTCCAACAGTGGAAGTCAGACCATACCTTTTGTGTCACTCAGACTTCAAAAGGACATAAAATAGCCTTCACATCTCTGTATCTCTACCCAAAGTCTCTTTTTTGTTTGGTTTCTTGCATTAGAGAGGAAGGAGTCTACCTGAAGCAGTCAGTTGTTTCTTGTCTTTGTATTGTTTGATGTGCCATGAGCTCAGTTATCAGATCTCAGTGTGCTACTGAATATGGCTTCATTTGCTACAAAAAGTGCTATCTACAAGGAGGCAAATATGCCCTCTACTGACTTCATCTGTGGTAGAGCTTAAAAGCTGCTGTCGGAGTGTATACAATGGAACTGTTGTTTGCAAATAAAGCAAATTAAAATAAACATCTTTTATCATAAGAAAGCAATTAGTGTTGATTCGCAGCTTCGCCTGGGTTTTGTTTCCTGACCTTGACTACACTGTGATGGTTTTGTGCTTCCTCGGACAGTTTCTACTTGCATCTGCATCGATTAAACCTTGATCTCATTTATTATCTCAGGAAATGGTCTCAAGGTCACAGGGCTGGAAATTTAATTATGGTGGCAGTATATTAAGTGGCACATTTAAAGATGCTGAATCGTAGTAATTAATTTTTTGGATGGTGGTCTCTAGGGAACAGGTTTCCTCTACACTGGGTGTTTAGACATCCATCATGGCCATTCAGCTTGGCAGCTGTCTTTTAGCTTTAAACTGCGTCATTATTCATCTTTTACGACTGACTTTAAAAACACTAGACAACTATATCCTTTTTTATTGTAATATATGTCAGATGCTTGTATTAAGCTATACTTCACCTTTGCTATAAAACATTAACAGAGGTTGCTAGTAGCTACCTGGGCTGGCCTCTAAATTGAGACAACAATTACCCTTCGCTGACATCTAGTGTCAAGACATGAGATATAGCTGGAGTGCTGAATCCATTGGCCTGGAAATCCTGCACTTCCCCAGTGATTCAGGCTCACCCAAGAAGCTGCAGCACTGGACATAATTAGCGGACACGAGGGATTAACTTGGCACTCAGTGTTGACTTTGTAGCAGCGCTAGGTTATTGAATGAAATGCAGCACTGCCAAGGTCTTAAAAAGCTTGTAATGTTTAATGAAGGAATGGTCATTAAACTTGCTGGATCAAATATTAGGCAAGATGGAACTGGGAGGTATTTAATAGAGAGGCCTGAAAATATGAACTAAATCACATATACTCATTTAAACTGCTGGCTAAAGCCCAGCATATTTCAAAATTGTTCACTGCTGGTTTAAGCCAGATGCTATGAACTGGGAAGGAGAACAGTAAGCAGGTTTTAGCTTTCTGCATAACTTCACAGAAAGTTTTTCTACGGTAAAATTATTTTTCTTAAATGAAACACTTTAAGTTCGTACATTATGCTGGGATTGCAAAGAAATGTTCTCTAGGGAGTGTGAGGGTATTGGAGTTCTCATAGTGAACAATATCCCCAGTTTCTATGTGAGGTCTTTCATACCCTTTGACAAACTGAACCTTCCAGAGTCAAGACCAAAATATTAAACAGGGGGGGTTTAAAATATTGTTACAAGAGTTGATCCTCACACCAGTATATTAGTAATCCTATTTTTACAGGCTGAGATGAAGAAGAAAATCTCTTAAAGCTGTTGGGACAGTCGGCGAATGGAATTAAATTCTAGGTACAGAATATTGGGTGTAGCATTCCTTCTGCACCTTGTCACCTCTTGATCTCTTTAGACATAGTTCTCCAGCAGTGAAAGTCTTTGTGCTTGCAGTATTTGATCTTCTCTTAAATTCTTGCCATGAGCCCATCTAACTCTTTATGCTACTTGGCTTTTCTGCAACAGTAGTGTGTATTCTTCTACGGAGATCAGTTAGATCTCCTTTTTGTACTGTGCATTTTGTGATTAGAATTATGGGATTGTAGTTGAGGTGTTTAAATGCTGTGCCTGTGCAGTGGAACTGATGAAGACTAGTTTTCCTAGGTGCACCTGTCTTTTGAGGGCATCTTACTTCACTGAGCTAACTCTAGCAGCATGGTATGTTGTGGCTTAGAAACTAACACCCTGTGGTTCGTGTTAATTTAGAGGTTTTACAGGCAGTATTAGTAAATGCCGAGCATGTCAATCCTCCACCCATGGTCTGTGTTCCTATAGTTTGAAAAGGAAAATAGCAAGCAGAAGAGCCAGCATACCGTAAGAGAAGTAGAAGAGGGATCTCTGAAGTCAGATATACAAAGGCATGTGGCGTTTCTTAGCTTTACTTTGGTTTGATTGCAAACTTATGTGAAGGACATCTCCCAGAAGTATCAAACAATGTAGCTGTTCTCAAGGCTGGAGTGTGAGAACAGCAGATAATTTTGACCAGGGCAATTCAGTCACATACAAGCCTACTTAGTAATGGAAGTGAATGATCACACACTGGCTGCTTAAAGAGTTGCATATGGACCTTTGGAGCTGCCTAAATCTCATCTAAGTTAAGAGGTACTAGAAAGGAAAATAAAATGGGATAAATAGGCAGGCCATCCTCATGAAGCAAGGAATGTTCAGGGCATCTGTGCTGGTGCATGGGGATAGTTCAGATCCCTCTTAACGTGTCTCCTCACTTCCTAAAGGTGCTGTTCTAGTCAGTAGTCTTGCGTGTCCTTTGTGGTCTAGATCTGGTGGCTTCTCTGCATGTAGCCCGTAAGATATATTTTCCAGAATAAAGGAATGATATTTAACTTGGCACATATGACATCAGAAAGGCTTAGAAGAAAGTGAAGTGGGAAGAGGGCCCATGTGTAGCCAAGAGTCACTTCTAACATGATATGTTTGCAAGTATAGTGTTCATTCAGTCCAGCCAGCTGGTTTCCATCCACATGTGGTTGACAACTGCTTTGTAATTTCCTCTTAAAAACAGCCTATATGCTTGTAAATTAGTACTCTCATACTTTCAGATACTGCAATAGAACATAAAAATGGGAATAAGGTATCCTGACCGCTCCTGTGGATCATCATGGTTATTTTCCAAGTGCCCTAGTCTACTCATACATTATTAAAATTGGATAAATTGCATGTATATATGGTTGTACATCTAGCCAGGCAAAGCAGAGCAGATCAGGGCTAGCTACAGCTGAAAGAACAGGAGAGTCAAAATGGTTAATTTTTTTCCCATGAGTTTCTGAAGAAGCCCCTTTGTTCAGAATCCACTGGATTTTGTCAAGAAACAGACATATCTCAAGATAAGAAATAAGGTGGAATTTTTTGGTATAGTAAGCTACGGGTATAATCCTCCATCAAATACTGCTGTATTGCGCTTCTGTGGCATGGTTTTGATGGAGGATTATTACTAAGTACCAAAAAAATTAAAGGGGCTATTTGGATGTTCTTTTTGTCAAGCTTATGTTTTCTCACTTCTTGTACCCCATTTTAATGAAGAGTGTTGAGACATTTGAGTTGTTATCCTCCATGCTATTGATGGATTCAAAAGTGACTCGGATATATCCTCATGTAAATATTGCCATCAGTATGTATGGATGTGAATATTCACAATGGAATGGGGACTAGCTGTATAGAATGTTTACATTTTGGAACATGTAGAAGAGAGAAAATCAGTATAGCTTAAGTTACCATTGTTGGAAGAGTGATGGATGTATAATAAATAATCCATAGGTTCAGATAAGTTTATGCAAGTGATTACGTGAGCAGCTGTGCACAATAAATAGAGGAACAGAAGAAAAAAATCATTAATGATAATTTCAGAAGAGGATAATGGTACCAAATTAAGTATTCATCATGAACTGCTTCTTCAGCTGTAGTCATGATAAGCATTTTCTTCACATTACCTTACTGTTGGATTAAGTCACTGACATTTTTCTTGAAACCAAGATAGCAAATGTTCCTGCAATTCATGTGGAATGATGTATTGTATGAATGGCAAAATTAGTCTATTTCATGTCTTTTTATGTCAACAAGCGCAACAAAACCACCTAGTGTTCATGTCTGGAGGCTATTTTATCTAAAATGCTACAATAGAAGGGCAGCAGTGATAGAAAATGGTTGCACTTTACCTCCCTTTGTAACAGATTTGCATATGTTTGGTCAACCAGAATTTCTCCTACTGAAAGGCTGGATTTATAAAACCAAGCATGGAAGATTTGGATCTGAGCTGTACATCATCAGCACCTTCAAATGATATATCAGGATTTTTCCTCTGCTTTTGAACCATCTCTTATTAGCATTAAACACCATGTCATTCTTGTAATGACTCCTTGCAACTGTAAAGTCTTGTTTGAGTAGAAATCTCCTTGAAACATTATTTAAAATAGTTATTCGGTATACTTGCTTTACTTTTTTTCTAGTTCTGAATGCCACAGTTTTGGCTCATATCAGTGTAAGTTTCTTTCATATGAGGTATGCAATAATTGGATTCTATGTATAAGAACTGTCTTTCAAAACTGTTTCGGTGCATACTCACATGACTGATATCCTCATAACCATCCACCCCGAACTACATTCAACTTTCCTAAATGAGATTTTATTGGAACTGATTATGATTAGATAAATGGGTGACTTCACTAATGTATAATACGCTTTTCAATTATAGAGTATGTATGATAATTTACATTTCTTGTTTGATAGTATGATATTTATGTGACATATTCTGGATGAGATCTGCTGCTGTTTATATAATGGCCTTACTTTTCTCTTAAATTAAATCTGCTTTCAAGTTCTTTCAATATATTTAAATTTTTCGGATAAACAAAGACATTACAAATCCACCTTAATTTACCTTTCAGTGGAATGAAACCTACTGGTGGATAAATTCTGGTCCCCAAATTTGTTGCCCAAGGAGACAAATTCTGTCACCAGATTAACAAATGAACATAATGTAGATTGGAATAGGAATTGTCCCCAGTTACGTGAGTGCAGAATCAAGCAGCCATTATCAAATTGACGGCTGAGAGACTGTTAAAGAAAAATGGAATTTGATGAAGAAACAGTGTTTCTTCTTTCTTGCAGTAAATCTGATTTATGCCTCCTAGGTTAACAAGTTTTCTTTACATGTAGAGATTTTGCAGGATGCATTGCTAATTTTGAGATATGTGAGAATTACAGCATCTTCCCTGGCAAAGGACCTCTGGGCAGTGGAAGAAAGAAGTGTGTTTCATGCACTTTTCTTTTTTTTTCTTGCTAATAACCTATACAACTTTTCATCTGGTGTCAACATCCAGAGAGATAGCATTCAGTCAGAAAAGAGAAACTGCCTATGGATATATCAATAGATTGTATCACTAAACTGTATATTAAAAAAAAAAAAAAAAGAAAAGAAAAAATCTGAAATGAAAATTGTGGGTCACATCTGTAAACCCTAATAAATCAAGAATTTTGAAAACTATCATGTTACAGAATTTAATTTCCAAGTGGGCAACGTTATTAGAGGAATATATTTTTCTAATTTAATCTAATCTCTCTGAATGCCTCCAGGAGATCAAAAAGCTTTCATGAAAGAAAACAACTCGGCATGTAATTTAGTGTAAGAAAGCTCAAGATAGAGGTTGGTTGTGTTGGAGACCTATGAATGCTCCATAGCAGTCTTCCAAAAGGGTTTAAAGAAAAAAAACAAAAACCCAAATAAGCCATGCACTTGTGGTGAGGTGTCCCCTTTGTGTTCCATTGCTCAGTGTTGGTTTGTTTTGGAAGTGGCTGTCTCTGGAAGTGGTAGTTTTTCTAGTCATGCACTATCTACGTAGCTTACATGTGACAATACTGATACTGTCAATCTCTGTGCATGTATTTATATATATAGTGTATATATATTTACACACACACAACGTCCTAAACTGGCACAAATTCCAACATCCCTACAACATGTACAATGAATTTATGCTTAGTCGGTATGGAACGGCCGTATGATACTCTGATATTTGGCTTTTAATTCTTTAAAAGCTTTTTTAAAAATATATCTGATGCTTCTGCAGAAGCTCTGCAAAGAACTGAGAACTCAAAGCTATGTTTTTAAGAAACTTCAAAGACTGTGACACTTCTTTTGGTTTTTTTTTTCCCCTCCCTTAATGACAAACAACAGAGGCAATTGGTAATATATCCACTTCACATTCCAAATTTTCAACTGTTTTGACTATCCTTCTGCTTTAATCCTTCCTGGCTGTCCTGGTTTCGTGCTGGGATAGAGTTACTTTTCTTTCTAGTAGCTGATATAGTGTTATGTTTTGGGTTCAGTATGAGAAGGATGTTGATAACACACTGATGTTTTCAGTTGTTGCTAAGCAGTATTTATACCAAGTCAAGGATTTTTCAGCTTCTCATGCTCAGCCAGCAAGAAGGCTGGAGGGGCACAAGAAGTTGGAAGGGGACACAGCCAGGACAGCTGACCCAAAGTGGCCAAAGGGATATTCCATACCATGTGACGTCACGTCCAGTATATAAACTTTGGGAGTTGGCCTGGGGGTGTGGATCGCTGCTCGGGAACTAACTGGGCATCAGTCAGTGAGTGGTGAGCAATTGTGTTGTGCATCTCTTGTTTTGTATATTCCAATCCTTTTATTATTACTGTTGTCATTTTATTAGTGTTGTCATTATCGTTATTAGTTTCTTCTTTTCTGTTCTATTAAACTGTTGTTATCTCAACCCAGGAGTGTTACTTTTTTCCCCTGATTCTCTCCCCCATCCCACTGGGGGAGGGGGGCCGGGGGGGGGGGGTGAGTGAGCGGCTGCGTGGGGCTTAGTTGCTGGCTGGGGTTAAACCACAACACTGGCACAAGTCCGCTGGACTTAGAAAAGGAATGAGGCCAGCTCTGGGGTTAGCTGAACAGTGGCATTTTGAATATGGACACTAAAATTTGTAAGGTCAAGAGTTTGTTAATAAAACATAATTGTGTGTACTTTTTGCTTCCATAAAATGTTTCATAAAATGATCACTTTATTCCAGTTAATATTCTTGTTGTGCAGAGATTGCTACCATGGGTCTGTAACTTGTAAAAAATATGTGAGTTGATGAGCAACTTGCATGGCCTTTGCCAAGTTACTGAGTTATATTAATAGCTGATCACAGCCTACTGTTTTATTAGGACAGTATTTTCTAAGCTATTGACAGATATATTAATGACACTGGCTGATGAATAAACTAGTAGTTTTAGACTGAAGTTAGGAATTATTTTTGTAGAGGAAATTCATTTTTTTCACAGTAAAAAGTTTATTAGCCCATAGGATAAGGGGTAATGGTTTTAAACTAAAAGAGAGTAGATTCAGACTGGATATAAGGAAGACATTTTTTACAATGAGGGTGGTGAAACACAGGAGCAGGTTGCTCAGAGAGGTGGTATATGCCCCATCCCTGGAAACATTCAAGGTCAGGTTGGATGGGGCTCTGAGCAACCTGATCTACCTGAAGGTGTCCCTGCTCACTGCGGGGGGGTTGGACTAGGTGACCTTTAAAGGTCCCTTCTGACCCAAACCATTCTATGATTCTAACTCACTGTGATTAATTTGAATGAAGATATCCATGTCATGCTTTTTGTGAAACAGGGAGGAATAAGATAAATACCTGAGGACTTCTATTCATTTAATTGGCACAGCTCTTTGAGGAGGGGCATCCTCCTCCTTCTCTTTCTTAAAGCTCCTAGAAGTGTGAGGGAAAGACACAGAGCGAAGAAGTGTCCTTGTCTTAAAGCTGCTGAAACACACTCAAGCTATGCAGTTGGCAATCCCTGAGGTTTTTCTTTATGCAGGATTTGGATTGGGAAACAGGACTCCACAAAACGTTAAACTGGGGGGAAGCTATGCTATGAAAGCTGTTGTGGAGGCAATCTGCATCTGAATTCTGGTGGCTATTTGCATGGCTTTCTGCAGCCCAGCGACAGGTTCTGTCCCTTCTAGTTTCTGTAATAGGGAGAGGGCAAAGGCACGAACAAGAGACTTTGTCAACAAGGCTTTTAAGTAAGATGCAGTGCCTGTGGAGAAATGTCATGCAGCACATATCAGTGAGTGGTGAAAAAACTGAACTGGTAGCAATCTGGAGATCATGCTATTCTGCCTGCATGTCCTTCGCTTTACGGTTAAAGACTGTCTGTCTTACAGGAGCAAGTAACTCCAAGCTCCTCTGGTATGACAGTTGGATGCTGCCCATCAAATTAGAAAGGAGGGTAAAGAATCTAGACTGTGGTTTGGGAAGCCCTGAAGAAAGCTTACAGAGAAGGCTGAATCTCATCTTTGTTCTCTTGCTGTAAGGAAAACCAAATTGCAGAAATGATGTAATTTTGGACTTCGGTGAGTAAGCACAGAACATCTGCATGTGTAGGCTGGAAAAGACAGACAGTTTCATGCATACTGCAATTTGTACAGTTAGAAATGGTAGTTTAGAGGAGTGAAAGTATTTTCACCTTTGATTGTGTTTGAAAGTATGGAACTCTGAAAAACCTGCAAAGGACCAAATCATATGTTCTTCGTAATTACACCATGCACCGTAATTACACTGTGCACCATACTACAGTGAAATACATAGTTTCTTCTGTATTAAAAAATAAAGTATTGTTAAAATACAGCCAAAATGTCAATCTATGTGACAATGTAAATGTATAGAGAACAAAAAGGAGGTTTGGGCATCAATGTATATTCCGCAAGGGACTGTTCATTTCCTTGGAACATTGAACAGCAGTGCTCCAGAGCATGGATGGGTCCTCATGTCCAGGGCTTTTACTAGAAGCCTTAACAAGCTTATGGTTTCTGTCTGAACAATGATTTGGAGTCATACTGTCATAGGATAACTCAGGCTGGAATTACTCCCTGGAGGTCTGTAGTCCAGTCTCCTAAACAAAGTAGGGTCAGCTATGAGATCAGACCAGGTTACTCAGGGCTTTATCCAGCTTTGTCTTGAAAACCTCTAAGGAATTTCCTGAATCTTCCTTTCCCACCCTTTCACATGGTTGTATTATTGCTCCATTTCTCTCAAACTTCACATGTTTTATTTGTAGGTATTAGGAATTCTCCATGTCAAACAGTGAAATCTGAAGTAAGCAAGTCAAGGCACTTGGTGTGTGGGGTAACTATAGATGTGCATGCTCTTGCACTCAAGATTTGTGACCTGAATCTGACTTCTCTCTCTAAACTAGTTCACTGCCTTTCAGTAGCAAACTACTGAAAATGCAGGTGAATCTGATTATGAAAAATCAACTGCTGTGTAAAAGTAGACTATACACTTAAACCTGTATGAGGCAAAGGAGCTATACGAGTCTCCAAAACATAACAATAATTCTTTTCCTCCTTTAACAGGACACCACCTGCGATTTAAGTCACTAAGTATTCTGATTATTTTAGATGAATTTCCGTGTGCTTTTTCCTTGTGTCTCAGTAATGAGAAGTGTGTTTGTTCCAAAATCACCCTACTACAGCTAAATGTGAAAGCATGTGTCTTTGATTCATATTGAGCTTGGAGTTTCTTGTACTGAAATAAACAGGAATACTCCCAAGAAGTAAACACTTAAATAAACAATAAAGCTGATGCAAGTTAGAGGAATGCTGAGTCCACAGAATGCATTATTAATGGCATACTAGCATACACATTGGCTGAGATGCATAGGTAGTTGTGCATGCTGTAAATAATTCTCCGGGTGTCAAAATAGTAGTGCGCAAGATAATTGAACACATTGCAGGCAAAATGGCATGGCCCATTTTATTTTCTTTTAAAATCATGATTCATTCATCACTCAGTGGATAGCTGTTCTCAGATTTTAACAATCTGTTAAAGCAGTTGGGCAAAATCCTTCTGACTGGAGGATTACTGATGACCTCTGTTCTTGTTGTCCTCATCTAAATTGGTGTATGCATGTGTATATACATATATGAAGCCTTTACTATCCGTTTAGATTTTCTTTCAGAAATTTCAAAGCACGGTTGTTTTGCCCCATTGACTTTAATTTTGTTCTTGTGCTTCTCCACAAAAATAACTTCCTTTCTAGCCTATCTTTGAC
>VYZV01021761.1:345-16963 GCA_013401275.1 Pandion haliaetus | reverse complement strand
CTATTGATAAGACTGAACAGGATGAAAAAGCTATTGCAGCACTTCTTGGGTGTGTCACATGCTGTGAAGTCAAAACCTGGGAACCATCAGCAGTGTTAGGGCAAAAGTCCTCTTGCTATTGCAGTCTAGCTACAAGATATTGATATGAAATGAAAAAAATGTTTTATGAAAGATAAGTATTTGTGGGTGACCATGTCTGTGTTGATTTTATCAACAGGAGGCAAAAACTGTTAGCAAAAATTTCAGAAACTTTACCTAGTTGTTATTTCTTCCGAGTTACTGGGAGCATTGCAGAAGATGGCAGTGCAACTATAGATACACCTGGGTGAAGGCGAAGTCTTAATCCTTTATGAATGTGCTTTGCAATTTCTAAACCTTTTCCTAAGGGGTCTTTGTGAAGTTGTGGAAAGCATTTGCTTTCTGATGGATATGCTATTGTATGTAAGCTATGGAGGCCCTGTTCTCTTGAGAAGAGCAGAGCATGTATTTTCCTAATATCTGCAAGAATGAGGCTGAAAGATGTCAATGTTTGCATGTAGGAATCAAGTAAAAATGTGCAAGATGCACAAAGGCAGAACTTGTACTTGACTAGATGAGAATCACACTCGTGGGTATGGCCTATAACTATTTCACTTTGGTCAGTTCTGAGCATTTCATTACCAAGGAGAACTGAGAAATCTCCACAGCCCTCCTTCCCAGATTAACACATTCCCTCTTTGAATCAACACACTTAGAATTAAAATCTAAAATTAAGCTGGCATTTGCCTTAATCATACAGCTAACTGTGCTGCGTATTTTGCACCTGTCTTATTTGCTTGATACGTTCTTGGAGTAACATTGCATCATATTTTGAGTTTNGCAGGGGTGGGGTGGGGGGTAGGATGGGACAGGGCAGAGCCATGCCAAAGAAACAGCAAGATCCTGTAACTGGCGTAAACTGTTAAATAGTCATGTAGTCTCTCTTGTATTTTATTATAGATCTTGTATTTTAGGGAAAAATGGCAAAAAAAAAAAAATTAGGGATAAATCTTGCTTTGGTGTGGGTGAATGAAGGGGCCTTTTTATGGCGATGGCAGAATCTTCTCTGTGTTTTTTCCAGCTCTCGCTTTAGTCATTGCAGTCATTGAAGAAAATAAAATAAGGCTTCATTGCAGAATCTTCACAGCTACAAAGATGACAGTTTGTCAGAACCTGATACTACTGTGCTACTACAATGAGTAATTAGTCCCTAATTAGTTGGATTTGCTGACAAATACATGATGGGAACTCACCATGTGTTATTGGCATCTGAAACAATTTTATCCTGTTAGCTAGAAGAAAGTACCGCTGTCAAGTATGTAAGCCTAATTTTCCCACATTAGCACTACACAGTAGAAACCGAGTTATTTCCATTCCAAGGTGCAAATTTGCTAGTGTGTGAAGAATGCTGTTTATCACATTTTTGTAGAGATTTAGAGTGTAGTTAGAAAAAGGTGGTGATATTTCTAGACTCCCTTTTCTACTGTTCTTCTTGCCAGTAATTAATAGCACAGCCCGATTACTATTTGTACATGTATCATGTTATCGAGAGCGTGATTTTTCAAAAATGCCCAATTCACCTCTGCTGTCATTAGAATTAGTGGGAATCTTGTTATTTGGAATGATAATATTCAGCACAGAACGCTTCTCATTCTTTATTCCATTGGTTTTCTAGCACATGAACAATAGCCAATGTCTTAATTTACTTTCCTTTCCCCCCCATGTTCTCATTTCTGTTCTAAAATCCAGATGTAGACAACCCCCACACTCAGTGGTCATGATATCTTCAGAGATCTCCATCTTGTTCTCTCACCTGTGTGATTTTTGTCATTGTGCAATGAGATGTCACCAATTCTGCTGTGTACGGACCTTCTGCAAGGGGAGATACAAGCCGCCTACTTTGGGTAGATGTTTTTATTGAGAGTCTTCGTAGGACACGACTAAGCTGAGGAAGAAAGCAGCAGTGAAGGATAATGCATAGACTTAGTGAAGCTTTTATGTTCTTTATTTCTGAGGAGAGATTTGAGCAGAGAAGGTGGTTGTGATTTTCTAGGAATAGAGATGCAGAAGAGAGGCTTACTGACTTGGAGAGTCCCAGATCCAAATCACATCGATGCAGTATGGAGCTCATTAGAAGATCTGAGTACAAGACATATTGTAAACATTTAATTGCAGGATGGCGTAATCACTGTGGAGAATCCTTTTCTATAGAGCTTGTTTCTTCTGTCTAGATTGAATCCTCTGTAGGAATTATTTACACAGAGACTCATTTAGTACAAGCAGTGCGATTGCTTTCTGGAGAAGTTCCTCTAATACAGAAGTTCCCTTCACACACACTTCCTGAAAGCAGCATAAACTCTTACTGCTACCGGTGTGTGACATTAATAACAAATTTGGTTAGTTCATTCCTGAGCTTTTGCAAATCACTTCAGAAAAATGTGCGTCAAGTGTGCAGATGTAAGTCTTGGCACGGCCTGCTGAAGTGCAGTGTGCTCTGAGAAGACATGTAATTTAACAAGATATGTTTTTAAAAAGGCAGGTGAGAATCAACCATAGCCTGTAGAACAGGCATACTGTGTAAATAGAAAAGGACCATTCTCAGCAGCAGAATGGTCTCTCTCACCTCTTCGCTTTTTGTAGCTCACATCTGTCTGGGCATCCTATGGCATCCAAACCTTTTGTCAGAAAATATTTCTTCTCATGAAGCAGGACAATTCTTCCTTCTCATGAAATGGCTTGGAAGAGAGAATTTTGAACACTTACGGTTCTTTTGGCTTACAAAATAGCATGGGCTTGATTAGCTAATTAAGCTCGAGTATGTAAGTACCCACCCTATTGGCATACCTGGTTGGGGATAGCAGAAGTGACACAGGACCTATGGAAGACTTGCTGTCTTCTGGAGTGGCAACTGAAATATCTTTGGTGATTTTAAAGTGCATTAGATGCAGTTAAGCAACTGGCTCGCTTGCCTATGACTAAACAGGTAATGAGGGCTCAATTTGATTACCTGAATGTAGATACTTAGTGCTCTTTCAGATGCCTTAGGTTACTTGAGGCATCCACAGAGAGGGACAGAACGGAATCATGTTTCACATCTGATAGCCCTCTGCAGGTGGCGCACGTTCTTCTGGAGCTGAATGTGGAGGCCAGGTGAGATATTTATTGTATATTAAATGGCACTAGATACCTGCATGTAAGCAACTAAACCAAGGTCAAAGGTGTGCAATTTAGCTGGAAGAAAGGATATGTAAAACTAAAAAAAAGAAGTTTATATAAAAATCTCTCGCACAAATTTACCATTTCATATGAGGTGTTAAGCATGCTTGGATGGATGGGTGGCTTCTTTTAATGTCTGTGGCTTGGCTTTCTGGTTACAGAAATATCATACAGGTTTTTTTTTTTTTTTTTTTTTATACTCTCAGCATTAGTTCAGACTTTTTTATGGAGACCTTTAGGATGTGGAAAAACCATATATGGTTTGCTTGTATTACCTTACTTTGTCCTGCTTCAGTACTTATTAAATAGGCCAGCATACTGTCCATACCACATCATAGAGAGACGAGCTTAAAAAATTCCTTCTGTGATAATATACTGCTACTAATATGGATAACTGTCTCTGAACAGGTGTGATGGTAGGGTTTACGGGTAGTGGAAGGAGCTAAAGGGAAGTCTGCCTTAAATGGGAGGGGTAGAGGCAAGACAAGAGAGTCATGATTTAAGAACTGGCCGCAGGAAGTAAGTCTCTTCATAGGGAAGTGATACCTGGTGGACCAGTTCATCAGACTGTCTTAAAAATATCACAGCCTCTTGAGCGAGGGAGGAACATAAGAATTTGGATTCTGTCTGTGATGTGCAAGAGCGGATGCACACGGGATACCTTCTTCTCTTTATAAGTACCTCCCAGAACTAGCAAATTGGAATTACAGAACTTACATTTCTTTAAATGCAGCCTGTTCAGTGAATGTTCAAGTCTTACACTAGGCTCCAGGATGGAGGCTGATGAGAAACTTCCTGAAGTTTCCTTCAGGATGGCCATCTAGAGATGGTCTCTAGAAGCAAACTAATGGTGAGGAAGAGGAATTTTGGGTCACCAGCATTCATCTGCGTGAAATGAGGGCCTCCAAAGATTCAAAGGAGGAAGACCTGCAGTAGCGAAGATGGCTTCATGGTGCCACTGTGATACATTCAGTACTTGGACCAGAACCAGTCTTCAGTAAGGTTCTAGAACAACAGATTGTATTGTAAGAGCTCCTTAAGAAGAGATGGGGGATGGGTGTACATACCCAAACCTCCTCTAGCTCCTGTGATGATGCCATTATCAGATTCGGGCAGGGTCAGATGGAAAGGGCGAAGTCACACAGGCGGACTTAAACACATCTTGATGCCCGGGATGTGCGTGTGTTTTTGTTGCTCTTCCCTAGTTTTGGAAGAAGTATTGTATCTGAGCAGGCAGGTACTAACTGCAGCTGCTGTCAGAGGAGGGGATAAAACCCCCAACCTGCTTGCAAACTGGAATGAGAAATTTAACATTAAGAATTTCTGTATGTGCTGTTAATTTGCTCATTTGTTTGATTTTCATACTTTTGTTAGACAGCTATTCTCACTTTCCACCATTAGCTATCACTGGATTGAACATATTGATTGTTCCTTCTAAGCAGCTGTTTCAAATGCATCAGAATTCCTTCTCTTGGATTTTTCAGATAAATACTGGCTCTAATCAATATGCTTAAGTTAATTCTATATTACTTCAGAATTTATCTTCATGAATCCTATACTTTTGTAAAAAAAACCCCCAAACTTGTTATTTAGAAATTTCACCAAACTATTTCTAAAAACAATTAACATGCCAGGAAATTAAATACAGTATTTCCAAACCAAAGTACAAATGGTACAAACGACACTACAGAAACTCTTTGACTGATTAATAGAGAATACTGAAGCTATTGTCTGCTACTCTGCAGTTAGACTATTTTGTGATGTGCATTTACAAAGCAACAAGAGCTAACGTCACTGTGTTGGTATGTTGTTTGACTGTGGCATAGCTCTTTTTCCTAATTAGTTAAAATTGTTGAGGGACAATATATTGCTTCAGCCAAGAATTTTCCCAAAGAAAAGGGCTTAATTTCTATGAAAATTTGCTTGCAGTTTAGGGAAAACAATTCTCTTGAAAAATGGGCGTAAGACAGTAAATGTGTGTATAATCAAACTTTTGCCTACCAAATTGAAAAAGAAAAATCTGTGTGATACACCAGCATATTATATTGATATAGTCTAAATGGCAAAGGTGGCAGTTGTGTCAGCTAGCAGGCTGTTAATATATTGTCAACTTTTTCTATTATTGTCCCATTTTCTTAGGCAATAATGTCAACCTATGATAACGAAATATAACATTTTTAACATCATCAGGTGAAGATCTCTGAAAATACTCAGCTACAGAATTTATTATTTTAAAAACTTTTCTCACAATTTAGAGGTGCCAGATATATATGAAATAAACTAATGTTTAACTAGTGACCTTTTGAAATCAGCCAGCCTTCTCTTTGCTGCAATGTAGTGTTGCCGGCAGGCCGCGGGAGGTGGTCAGCACTGGTGATGCCGCACCTGGAGTACTGTGTCCGGTTGGGGGCTGCCCAGTACAAGCGAGACATGGACATACTGGAGAGCGTCCAGTGAAGGGCCACAAAGAAGATGGAGGGACTGGGCTGTCTCTCACATGAGGAAAGGCTGATAGAGCTGGGACTGTTCAGCCTGCAGAAGGCTCAGGGGCATCTTATCAATGTGTATAAATATCTGAACGGAAGATGTTAACAAGGACAGAGCCAGCCTCTTTTCAGTGGTGCCCAGTGGCAGGACCAGAGGTGATGGGCGCAAACCAAAACACAGGAGGTTCCCTCTGACCATCAGGAAATGCTTTTTTACTATGAGGGTGACCAAACACTGGTACAGGTTGCCCAGAGAGGTGGTAGGGTGTCCATCCTTGGAGATACTCAAAAGCTGTCTGGACATGGTCCTGGGCAACCAGCTTTAGGTGGCCCTGCTTGATGAGGGGGGATGGGACCAGATGACCTCCAGCGGTGCCTTCCACCCTCAGCCATTCTGTGATTCTGTGTGGGTGCAGCACCACCAGTGTAATTTTTTCTGGGAAGCTTCCAGGCGACAACTCTGCTGTATTCTCTCATCTGGTGAAAACACAATGGAAGCGATAGCAAAATGAGCCCTCAGAGAGGTAAGGCTTATCAGCTAAATGCAAAGCTGAACAAGTGCAAATATTAGTATTCAGTTTAAGGTCTAGTCTACCTGAATGAAGAGGCACGATGTTTTTGCAGTATGTTGCTTCCACGTGCTTGCTCAGCATCCTGAATCCCCTTAAGGTTGAGGACTGACATCAGGATGTGTAGATTTAGGTGAGCAGTCTCATCGCTGTATCGTGCAGAAGAAGGATGCTGCTACCTTCTCCCTTCAGATTTGTGTCTTGCAGGTGGAAGTGCCTCCATGGTACTATCACCGAGCTGGGCGTCTCTTAGACACTACCTCTTGTCTGGCAGAACTCGTCCTTGCTCATCAAGCCATCTGGTGTAAACCCTGTTTTTGGAGCTTTGCTCTCCCTGATTTACAGAATGTAGTTGCCCACTTTAGCACTGAACCCTAGAAGAGGCCACCTGATTTTATATGCCTTAGTCCTTCAAAATTCAGGAAGAAAACACTAAAGAAATTGTAAATATGTAATATATATGTATGGTGTGTGTAGATACATGTATGTACATACATGTAAAGGGTAAACTTTATATATAGAACATAATTAAACTGCATCATTGCTATACTGGACATATTTTATACTATTTAGCATGCCTTCATAACCAGATTTACTGCGTATATCATTAATACAAATTTGTGACTTTTTCTTTAGATTATAGCCTTCAAAATGTAGTATGCGTAGGAGGAGGATTTTGTTACTATACATCTCATTTTACACTGAAAACTAATGCAAAACATTCCTATAGACATATTTTTATTAAACGTGACATGTAACACACCCATCAATATTTTCAGCACTTCTTAGATCAAATCTTGTATTTTTCCCTATAAATTAAAAAAGTTGACTATTTAAACTACATTAATACATAGGCTACAGAACACTTTTCAAAATGAAGACTATAGCCCTAAATTTGCACAAATTACAGTATCTTTTAGTCTTTTATTTTGATGTGTCAAAACTCAGTTAACAATATAACCTCTGAAAGAAGAAAGATGAAACAAGAAAAGACAAATCTTCATAAAGGAGTAAGGCCACTGTGGCTAACTCTGTGTTACCAGAGTCAATACAGTAGTCGCTTTTAATTTCCTAGTTGCCTTGAGGTTTGAAGTTGGTTCCGCTAAGGCAAATGCATTTTTGGATGCCCAGAATGACCAGATATCTTAGCTGCAAAACCAGTTCTCTTGAATGCACTTTTCCGATCACCTTACTTCAGGGCCAGGTGACTCGTAGCATCAGACACCTCTGTTGTGACTTGTGCTGAAGTACTAGGTGGTATAATGTTCAGGTAAATATCGTACTGTTGGTCCACGCCAAGGTAGCTGTCGCTCATGAGATACAATGTGTAGATACACCTAAAACGTAAAAAGCAGAATCGTTAGTCTGGAAATTAGGTCTTGACTACTTGGAAAAGATAATCATTACATGAACTTAATTTTTAAATTTGTCATACTTTCCAGGAGTTTCTGGAGTATAAAAAGCAACAGAAACAGTATTTCGATTTCTGACATATCCAGTTCTTCTCAGGGCAATGAGTTCTTTTTTATCGACTTCTCCCAGTATCAAAAACCATCCTTCATCTTTAACTTTGGGGAATCGAGGAGCCACTGCTTTACTTTCGTGCTTTCCCTGTTGGGGAAAAGAAACAGATTAGTAAGACTAGAAATCACCTTTCCAAAACGCCATTCTCACCTGAATGAAAACCACCTCAAAACCACATTGTTGTGAATTGTTACGTAAGACTATAATTTTACCAGACTAAAATATTTTTGTTATTTCTTTCCAGATGAAGTGTTTTTTTTTTTAAAAAAATAAAATCACAGTCCACAGAGGAAAACCCAGAATACAAGATACTATTCTGCTTATTTTGTAAGCTATTAAAACTTGAATGGAAATACTGTTCCCTTTTTGTAATTTCATCTAATGTATTCCAAACACTATCCTCTGCAGAAGGGTTAATTGTAAACCTAATGTCTTTAAATAAAGCTAAACAATATTGTTCAAGATTAATATAAAGACAAAAACAGCACTTGAAGTCTTTATTTGAGGTTGATATAGCAAAAGGAAAGATTATTTCAGTGATTCTTTAAGACAGTGACTTTACTGCTGGAAGCTGAAGGTATAATGATGCACACTCAATCAGCATTCATTTCATGTTCTGTAGAGGGAAAGGTGTTACTGAAGATTTATACAGAAGAAAAAGCACCACCATAGCAATGAAGCTTCAGAAACAGTTTGATCCAGCTGTTTCTTACACAAGAGGGATCAAATTCTAGGAGAGGTTTATAAAACAGTGATCACTGCATGAAATGCTCCTGCTCCCTTCTTTTTCCACGGCTTCTGGTTAGGAAAAGTCTCTGTCAGTAACCGGCACAGCAAATAGAACAACTTACGGAGGAGCTTTGACCCTTTTTCCTTCCTATAAATGAGAGAGTCCCCCCTTGAAGGAGGGTGAACCTGCTGTAGTCAGGGCAAGAAGTCTTTTAGGGAAGAAGAATATTTTTCAAATATAAGTAAGCCTTTAACTAATGTAAGTTACCTTCAGGATTTACAACAGAACATATGTACCTCCGTTACTATTTTTGTCAAAATGAAATTGTCTTTAAAACTGTTCTCTGCTTATGTCTTGAACTCTTCTTCATATCTTAACAAAAATGCTGGTAATCGTTGTTCTTAGTTGTTTGAAATGTTAAGGAAATTCATCAGCAAAATTATAACGATGGTGGTCCATATGCTGCTCATGGTACGCAAATGACAAAAAATGCATCTGTAAGTTAAGTGCTAGCTACAGTGTCAGCGGTGCCCGATTTGAATGCAGGAGGCAGGGTCTTAACTCTTCCAAGAGCCGACAAACAGGTACAGCGAGTTACTGCTGCTCGGGGCAGAGCAGTTGGAGACCTGCTGAGGGCCCAGTGAGGCGACCAGCCCAAGAAGAAAGGGCATGTGCTTTAACGGGGCAAAGGGGTGGGACTGAAATTTAGGTGTGGAAAAGAATTGTACGTAGAACTTGTTCGAGGAGCTGTTCAAAAAAGCTTCGTATGTAAAATACGAGGAAACCACCCTCAGTAAAGGCCTGAGGATGTGTTATGAGTAGAAACACATTTACAGGTATGGGTCTGGTACAGCAGTTTGGAGGTCCATGGGAAGCTTACAAATTGGTTTGGGGAAGCAGGATATGCACGAGCATGAGTGGCAGGAGTTTGGGGCTGGCGAGTACTTCAATACTGCCTGTGAAGTTATCATAGCTACTGTCGCTGCTTATAGTACCCAAACAAATGAACTTTATGAGTTTCTGGTTTGTAAAAAATAGCGAGAGAATTTTTTTCATTGACTTGAATTGGTCTAGGATTTTACCTTAAGAGTCTATTTACTATCCTATTGCAACCTGAAAAACCATTTACTTCATTACTAACAGAGAAAAGGCTTTGAAAGTGTTTATAATTTACATAATACTTAAACCATAAAAAAACCTGTGGTGCTGTATAAAGCATTACTGATAATGTAAATGGATTATTGGAAACTTGTGCACTTGGGAAGGGAATGGTAATCTACCTGATACCCCATCTGGGTTCTCTGCAGATTTACTTGGAGCACATACTCTTGATCAGCATGTAATTTGATCCATCTTTTGTCATCTCGTGCGTCCGTTGCCAAAGAAGGAACAGGCACTTCGTCCTGTGGCTGAGCTGGGTCATCCCAACAGCCCTTAATGCTCAGGCTGACGTTTAGAATTGGCAAACGGCACAAGAAATTCCAAGCCTGTAGAAAAAACAGATCCCTGTGGATTACAAGACAATCTATACAATCATTGTCACTGTAACATAACAATTCAATGTGCAGTCTACATATTTATTCTACATTATTAATATTTTATTATGTATTAGAATATCATATATAATCGTACGACTCTCGATCACAAGCATAAAATACTTTTCATTAACCTCTTACTCTACTTTCTTCTAAGGAAATAAAACAAACGTGAAACTCCTCAAGCACGTTACAGGTAGCTCACTAAGATTACTAAAGTCTGAATACAGGAAAAATTCCTTACCGCTCCCGATTAAAGTATTTTTTCCCTGTAAGCCACTTAAAAACTAGTATAATTAAGTTTTAAATTAAACTTCCTTAGCATAATCCATAAAGAACAAGTCACTGCAGTGCTAATTAGCAATGGGCAAACCTCAGAGAGTTCAGAGGATCAGTTCAGATAATTAACCAAAAGTTCAACTGCATATCCAAAGTTATCCCTATTTTTTTTTTTTAAGGTTTTTCTTGCATCAATCTTCACGAACCCTCCTTTTTACAGTCCTCCTGAGGAATCTTAAGTCTCTGTGGTTTCTGATGAACTGCAACAGGCCCTCAACTTTCTCTCATCCTTGTACAGAGAACTGTTGAGGCATACAATCTGTGTGTAGCTGAACGCGACACTTCCTTCAACCTTAAAGAGGCATCCTGAAAATGCAGTCCTATGTATCTCTCATTTAGGTCTCTATCAGACAAGGAAAAGCAGCTCTGAGAAGCTGTGACAAAAATGGAGGGGAGTAGTGCGGGCTTTCCTTTAGTAAAAAGAAAATCAGCATGTTCACTCAGTGAAATTTGTTAGGAGGAAGACACGGAAAAATGGGCTGTGGAACGGAGGCAGTGATTTGTGGCCTCACTATGGCTGAAAAAGACAGATGAGGCTGGCACTGGAAGAACAAAACCAAAAGACCAAGAACCACCCTCTGCCCAGCCCTCCTTCCCCTCCACCCCAAAACAAAACAGGAATCAGCGCTTCACCCGTGTTTTCAAACAACACACATGAACAGCTAGAGGGTGGGAAGGAGAAGGAGGAAAGAAGAATATTGGTCTTGGTAAAGAGCCAGCAGATGTCAAAATGGGAACTTGTGGGACTGGAGAGGGTAGGCATAGTCACACGGACAACACTGGCATGGAAGAGAAATGTTTTATCTGGAAAAAGACTAAAGTATATTTTAGTTTTCATGTTTTGTTTTGACCGTCTTGTGTTTCAACAAAATCTGTTTTCATTTAGATTTAGATTGTGCTTGCTGTGTCTCTGATTACTTTTTCTGTGCTAGAAGATCTAGAGCCCTGATAAAAGCTCGGTTTGCTTTTTGGGGACATCATTGCCATGATTCACACCGACAGTAACGGTATACGTTAATACCTAATTAGGGATACAGCAGCCAGGATAAGCAGACCTACGATCGCACTGCGTAGGAAAAGGTGGTGCCGGCCCTGTCTCCAATATCCTCCCCTCCAGCTAGCTCTCCCCCTCTTCGTCCCCGATACGTTGGCACTACCATGCTGTGATTGTGCAGCTAGATGGATCAGCTAGCTAATCATTTTGGTGACAGCATGAACTTAGATCAGCTTAAAGCTGATTGTGGAAGCA
This sequence comes from Pandion haliaetus, assembly GCA_013401275.1. Lineage (NCBI taxonomy): Eukaryota > Metazoa > Chordata > Aves > Accipitriformes > Pandionidae > Pandion > Pandion haliaetus. Next base: position 5,297 of record VYZV01021761.1, on the reverse strand, counting down.
TATTCTCTAATCCTGCGAGGACTCTGAATAAGCATGAACCTCCAGTGCCACTGAAAGAAGCGGTCCAGCCTCCTCCCCTGCTGGCTCAAGCATTCACATAGCCGCTTGGCTACAGGCCATTCTGACTGTTAGCGAGAGGGTTGGTATGATCCCTCCTCCCGTCGTCCCCAGATGCTCGCTCCCACCTCCTCGCCTGAACCAGCCCCAGCATTTGTGCAGCTGTGCAGTGAGCTGGGTCAGGGGAGGTGAAAATGGCATGGGGAGGGCAGGACTGCCCATTTCGACCGCAGTGCAGACTTATGTTGGATTAAAATGGCTGCATTACCAGAGCCTGGCTGAACTAAATGAGAAAGCTCATTTAGGCTAAAAACTAATCTCTCTCTCTCCCCTCTTCTGTGTGCTGCATGAACAGCCGCGTCTGTTCAATGGGGAAGGTGGGGAGGGCCAGCTGCGAGCGCTCAGGAACTGCGGTGTAAAAGCAGGGGACACCGATGGATTGCACTGGTGTTCTTAATAGTGCCTTAGCTAAGAAAGGACAAGAAAATTATAACGGAAAATAAACAGCTAGAACGTTAAGGGAAGAGATACTCCTCTTTGTCCCAACTCTGAACGGTAAAAGGGGGAAAAAAAGGCAGCACCTTGAAGAAGGAGAAAAGCCACCACAGGCATCCTTAATTAACTAGTTGTTGCCAGGATTTTGCTACATTTAACACACAAGACACTACTAAAATCACCTCCAGCAGATCACACTGGATGAGACAACTTGAGTAGTAACTCCTTAACTGGCAAATGGTTTTATGTTTAATGTAAAGGTTTTTAAGATGAAGCTTACTGTAGGAACTGTACACACCTACTGTGTGAGACTCTCCGTGCACCAAAGCAGTGTACTTCTGCTGTGTTCAGTAGAGGCACCCTAATATATACCAACCCGCTGATCACCCCTTTGGGTATACTTTAGATATCATTTACCTGGAGAACTTTTATGTGCACTATCTCAGAGGACAAGACCTGTTACAATTATGTTAGAACAAAGTTTAATTTCAGCAGAGATCATAGTGTGTTAACTCCTTTAGGGGCATTACCTGTCGCTCTGTTGAAGACTATGGTTTGGTCTGGTTTATACCATGCAACCCCAACATATTATTCTATTTGTCAAAGGCTGTCATGTCCTCATGTAGCTTTTACAGTGCAAACAAACCAAAGTAACTCTGAGTAACTTTCTAATTAGATAAGAAAGTAGTTGTAATGTGTCATTCTCCAGGCCCTGTGTATCTGAAAATTAAAGGCAAAGTTAGTACTGCTTGATCATTGATACAGTATGCACAGCGGGCTGCCTTTTTATCATCCACGCAACATGAAGAAAATGAAGAAATGCTTTTTTTACTGAGGAAAAAAGTCAAGTAGTAGCAGCTGAAAATGAAAAAGAAGATTACAGGAACACAAATACTTCCAGAGCAAAAGCAGCTAATACTACAGCAAGGATAATATTTTTTTCAATCTTGAGGTTTCTTTTTTCTTTTTCAATAAGATAAATGTCAGCTTAGTATTTTAAAAGGTGCCTAATGGCTAAGTGACCTGGAAACTGCAAAAGATTTGTTAAAGAAATATGATTCAGAATGAATCACGGAAACAAACACGGAGCTTAGGCCAAAGATCAGAGTTACAGTCTAAATAGTTTTTGAATTTAGACTGTCAGCTTTTAAAGCTTTTAGGATTATAACTAACTTTTGGAAAATTAATCTCAGGCTCCTACGTTAGTTAGGTATTTCTTGACAATTTTACTGGTTTTTTTTCTGTATAAGATCAGACAAGCACCTATTATCTCCTTTTAAATATATCAACATGCCCAGTGTGTGCATGTACATATATACTATATATATACTTACCCACCAAACCCATAGATTCAAATCATAATCACATGAGAAATTCTTCATGAACCTTTGATAACATCATTAGCATTTTTGCCAATAATCTGTCTCCCCAGGACTTAGCCTAATATTCCAAATCCATGAGCAGCTTCAAGAGCTGCTATTTAAAAATTAATTACTAATCTGCTTAAATGACATTTTTGTCTTTCCAAATACGAAATTTCTTCCTTTTCCTGTCTGCCTCAAATTTATGTAAAGCTCAAGCTGTTTTTACCAGTTTCATGCTAGTAACAGTTTTAAGGTATAGGTTCAATATACCATGAGTGAGAAGTAAAAGGTTTGTTAGAAAAAGAATGTTTTTGGCAATTTAGTGGCATACTTACAACTCTATTTGACTTTTTTCAGGTCTGGTGCCAGAATGCTAGGCTTAAAGTCTGTAATCTTATATTCTTTCTTTACAGAAAACGTATCATAAAGATGCATTCTTTACTGAAGAATTTTTCTCTTGGTTGGCCCCTAAGTGTGCATTGAAAGACTTTACATCTGAAGACACTCAACAAGCAGTCTCAATATGAATTTTAATTCTGTGCAAGGTATTACAATAGGTTTTTTTTCTGGAAAAAAAAAAAGCCATAAACAATATAAAATATTGGTATAAAGGTTTCACATTTGCAATGACCTGCATAATACAGTCATGGCTTTGCTACACCCAATACGGCCATTCCCAACTCATGGAAATGAAACTTCCTCCTTACATGATGCTGAGACATTATGTTTTTCCGTCTTATATGTATCTGTATTTACAAACAGATATATAGAGGCATAGAGTCATTCACAGTGTGAATGTACACAGCACATACACACAAGCTATTTTTGAAGAAACTGCTAAGACATTTCAATACCAGCCAAACATATTTATCTGAGGATTAATCTTCATCTATTGAATCAGACGAGAACACTGCCATGCATACAATTATTTAATTAGCAGCCAAATCCTCTGCCAGTCAGCAGCCGTTCCAGGCATACTGATGGGGCAGTAGATGCAAATCTCACAGTAGTACTGCTTTTTCTCATTACTACTGCAATTAGCACTTAAATTGATGCTTTAAACATACTAATTTCTGGAATAATTCAGGATTTGTATGTTACCTGGGATCGCCTCACTGCAGAGACGACACCAGATTGCTACGCAAATTGAAGCACTTTTGAGCCAAATAACCATCATCATATCAGACAGAGCCAATTTGCATTTGCTTTTAAAGATAACAGAATGGCAATTTATGCAAATAAATTAAGTAAGTTTACTTCTGAGTTCTCCCTGAACTAATTATAACAATGTTCTAATTTTTTATCACATCTGAAAGTTGGACTGAAATCAGTGTGTATTATGTTAGAAATCTGTTGTTAAAGGAAGCCTTGTTTTGATGTCAACACATTTTCTTAATTCAAAATTTTGATGTTAATTTAGTTACAAATGCAGATGTCTGTTATAGACATTTAAGTACTTTTCTTCTTGTTTGCATACCAGTAAAAGGTTTAACTGAAGCTGAACAGTCAAACACAGGACATATTGCTGTCCTTTTAAATATTCAAATAAAGAACATTTGAAGTATAGCTTTTGAAGTTTTCATCTTTCGTACGTTTATTTGAAATCAATAGGCTTAGCATGCAATGAATACTATGGAATACAGCTGTCCTTTGCTGGGAACGGCTCGAAAATCAAACTGAAAACAAGACTCTAGCAGCCTCAGGATTTTGGAATAGTATTTTTTTTCTTCCCCCTGTGAAGTGTGAAATTTTCGTCTGCTTTTTCTGCTTCCAGTAGAAAATGAGTGCTGGATCTTTTACTGAGGGTATTCTCAGAAAAAATGGCGTTTGACAGACCACTTCAGAAACCAGCTACGATGACATTTGCAATGCATGTATTCCTAGTGCATAGCTGGCTATGAAAAGGTGGATAACACTCAGCAGATTGAATGACCTAGAGAAGCATCTTTAGAGGAAAGAGATGTGGTAATATCAGCCATAAACCAGACTCTGTTACTGGTTAGCAAGGAATAAGTGAAAATAATATTAAGAAAACAGGCAGAGAAGAACCTCCGTAAAGCTAGCAGCACCTTGAAATTAGAGCAATGAATGTGTTGCACTTTATACAGATCATCACATGATATTTGCTGAGGGGAAGAAAAGTGAATATTTCTTTTCCCACCTACTCTTCCTTTCCAATCACATTGATAATGACCACATGGATAGAAAGCATTACCTGTGAAATGTGTGCTGTTTGCAATTCACTGTCCACAATGGAAGCAAAAACATTCTCTTTTCCTTCGCAGGCAGCCATTAGTTCGGGAAGACACTCGATAGGTCCTTGGTAACCTCCATACACACTCTTCTTTTTGCCTTGGCTCCACTTCCTGATACAGACAGCAAAACATATGCCCAGGGAGGGAAAGTAAACATTTGTTTTCAGTTGTTGTGGTGGTAAAACTTGATACTGCTTTCTGTTGTTAAATGCTGGTCATTTATTTTTGGGTAGCATTAATTACTGCATCATCTAGGCATCTATAGAGCTTAGCATTATCTATGACATTAAGATGGATACTAATGTATTTTTAAAATGGATTAAAATAAAGAGATAATTAATATACAGAGTTAGATTTGTTAGGACTTGGAACCTTTCCAGTGATCTCTCGTTAATTTGTCTGGAATCATGGTTCTCAAAATAATCTGTGGGGGTTAATTAATCAATGAATATTGAAAACAGAAACAGAAATTCCATTTGGGAAAGCATCACTGTGAAAGAATGAGTTCTGCTTCTGGTGCATTAATGAACGTTCTCGGGCACAACAATGACATTCAAACACAATGAGCAGTCAGAAGTGGAATGAAATTGCAAACCTGCAAATGCTTAAAAGAATTACATACCAGAAAAGGTGAAGGTGGTGTAGCTCTATATTGGGCAAAGTAAGCAGGGAGGAGTCATGTATCCATCTGCCCTGAACCACCATCTGCACCAGATTGGTTATATTCAGAGCAGTTACCAGCCAGCCATGATGTGCTGCAACATCCAGCATTGCCTAATCA
>VYZV01021760.1:99878-119929 GCA_013401275.1 Pandion haliaetus | reverse complement strand
TTTTAATAACATTTGAAAAGCAATCTTTGTCAATGATCATTAGAAAAGCCTATACAACTCATAACCTCCTTCATTGCCTCCTCCCAGCCAAACCAGGAGTATTAAATTGCATCTCAATTTAGTTTTAAATCAAAAGTGAAATTTTAAACTGCTTTTGTTAATAAGTGAATTGGCTAACCTGGTCCATAGTCACAGGAACCTGAAGCAGGACATGATTTCACAAGTTGCCCTTTCCTGTTTTGCTGATAAATCTTAATCATAATCCCAAAGGCCTGTGTCCAGTACTGAAGAGAAACTCCAACCCCAGTCTTATTCAGTTCCTGGAATGTCTGTTAAACTGACTAACAAGGGAGAACACAGATAGCTGTAAGTCTTAATTTCCTGCCATTACAGAGGAATATTTTTCAGTAGAAATCAACCTTAATACAAGTATTTTGCATCTTAATCAGCATGATCATAGTGTTCCTCCCCACCTGGCTGTATAGCAAAATACCTGCTTGGTGGTAAAAAGCTAATAAGCAGTTAAGAATAGTAGTTCTTATGCTGTATGACTCACATACTTATTTTTCATATGCTCTCTAACTTTTCTATAGCTTGTAGATTGATTTGTCCAAGTGCTACATTTGGCAAATTTCATTTAAGCAATCTCAGGTTGCAGTGACTGGAAGTTTTACTCAAATGAAGACTGCACTCCCTGACTTACTGTTCTGCCTTAAAAATAATGAATAGCCACCATGCTTAATTACGACCTGGATAAGGTCTAGAAGACTATGGCACAGACAGTGCTGCCTTGATCTGTCTATAGTATAGCTCTTTGACAAAGAATTAGACAAAATCAGTTTGGTATGTCATGGGCCATGGATCATTTATTTTTCTGATCTTCAAAAAACAGTTTAATGCAATGAAGATTTACAATAAGATTTATGTACGTTAGGATAATACTTCCCTGCAGTCTTCATTTCAAAGCTTTCATAGTTTTGTCAGTCACTTTAATTCAACATTGTAACAAAAGTAAGTCTAATTTTCCTGGCTTTTAACACACCTTTATTTTGAGCAAATCAAGCTTGCAATAACAAGAATTAGAGTCATAGACTAGAGGTGCACAATAACAGCTGAATCTCCCAGGGTAAGTAGTCATCTTTCACAAAAGGTGTGTTGATTTATCTTCATTAAGGGATAGAAACCAACCACAACAGATCACACTTGAGCATTTACTTGTCTAGCTTCCAATTTACATCTCTGGGTCCTTTCATCAATTAAAAGAGGTATTAATCCCTTTTTGTTAAAGTTGCTGAAGACTTTCCCTTTTGTCCTTGTTTTTTAGTTCCTGATATTTTTCAGATGCTTCCATTTCTAGAACCCCGCTTTGAGGACCCAGTGGAGCATTGCTACGGGCTCATGCAAGTGTTGTTCTACAAAATCAGATAGGTAAAAAATAAAAATTAGTCCAATATTTCTTTTCTGCCCTAAGGGGGTGGAAGGAGAAAGACAGGAAAAATTGATGAGGCATTTTTGAGTTTGGGGAGATTTAAAAAGGGCTCATGTTTTAAGCAGCTCTATATGACATGAGTGAAAAGGCTTGGGGCTGTAAATGGAATTTGGCAGGAAAACAGCATCTGCTGAAAAGAAGCATCTACGCTTGTTGTGCGGGGAATTGGTTTCATTTGACCAAGCTATAAGCCTTGTCAGATTGTGAGCTGTAGCTGTAAAATACGCAGCTTTTAAAATGTACGCTGCACACATATGCATGGCAAAGTTAGCTACATAATGAAAAATCTAGTCAGGTAAATTGCTGCAATTCAGCGAAAGCTTCTTGAAAAAGGTAGCTAGCAAGCCTTGTCAGGCACTAAATGACTGCTTGTGCAAAAAAGGGTTCCTGCTGGCTTAGTAAGAGACATTATGCTGCACTTAGACTTCCCAGGGATGCATTGCTTGCTGGCCATTGTCAGGGCCAACACAAAGGATGAAACAGGATTTTGGTCCAGTTCTGTGTGGCAATTCCTATGTTTCTAAGAACCTAAATTTTACCTGAAACTGAAAAGCTGGTATCTGAACCTGGGATCCCCTAGGCAAAGCTGACTGCATTAAAAAATGCAAATCACACTTAGTGTGTCTGGTTTCATTAGATTTAGCTGTGAGCATTGTGCCATGCCACAAGGAAGCCAGTGGGCCAAGACCACTGTTAATTTTCCTATCAGTCAGTACAAAGGGACATTTTCCTTTGCAGGCCAAATTCCCAGCTGAAGGTTCAAGGATGCTCTTTTGTGCCTCTATATTCTGAGTCTATGGAAGAAGCTGCCCTTACAGTTACTCAGTATTGTTGCTGTGCATTGGCTTCCACATCAGTTTTGCAGTGATTTTGACATCATTCTGCAAATCTCATCAGAAACAACAGACTGGGCTGCGTTCATAAGGTACAATCAACTTTTGTTTAAAAAGGATAACAGTCCATGTCAGATGAAAGAAACAAAGCTCTGTAGGAGCTGTCTGTAGGAACAGGGGTCTTGTCATCAAAGCTATTTGAGAGGTCAGTTCCAATTGAAATTATATCTTAATATCACAAATTCCTATAAGTTTCATCTGGGGAAAAAAAAGAAAAAGCTTTGTATTAATTATTTTTGGGACCACTCAACTCCTTTTGCTCATTTCTTACTTAAAATAACTGCTTAAGTGCAGTCTACTTTGTATTACATATGCTTTCTCTTCAATATTCCTTGCTTGCCATCAGATTATGTTCAAGTTCTAGCTAAAACTTCTGCAGAAAGTTCATACTCCTGAGAGCACTAATCTCAATATTTACTTAGTTATGCACTCATACTAAACATCCCCAGCTAATACAAAAGACAATTATTTTGCTGATTCATGGTCTCCTTTTCTTAAGTTTCAGCTAGGAGCAATAAAAAGTAAGGTTAAATGTGCCTTAGAAAAGGCAGTCTGGTTTACAAGAAAGCTTTGAGCTGAATTATAGATGGCTATTGATGATTCACTGCTTGGTTCAGTACTGGTGCAAGCTTCTCATCTGGGGAGCTGTTGAGTTTCTTGCAGTGAGTTCTTGAAGCCCATTAAGGAGGGCTGCCCCAGGGAGGCCCGCAGGCACCCAGCACCCATGATGTTATGCAGGGAGTGTGGTCGGGCTTTGCCTGAACCCAAATGCCTACCACCCCACCCCACCCCCCAAAAAAAAGGGCGCAGGAGAGCTGGTCCTGGGTGGAAGATACCTGTTTGGGTAAGAACCAGCACCAGGGGCTCCTACTGTATTTAGAAAACTGCTCATTTAAAAAAGAAAAACTTTGAAGAATTAGTCATTTGAGCCCCTGTGTATTTCAGATCTGCAAAGCAAGCAGGGCACTATGCCATATTTCCCTCTCCCTGGGACTTGTTTCAGAAGGCTGATTCTGAAAGAGCTGTCAGCCAGCCGTGCTTCTTAGCAATGATGCTAAGGCATTCACTCAGGAAAGGAGGTAGGAGGCATTTAAATCACTGTCTCAGGCTGCCAAGATCAAAGCAGAAGTTGCACATTTTAAAAAGCGTAATGTGGCAGAACTATAGCTGTAGCGTGGCAGCGCAGCTGGTGTTAGGAGTGCAACACATGAGTGGCCTTTGCATGGGACATGGCTTGTGGCACCAGCAAGAGCTGCCTACCCCAGCGGGAGAGTGAAGGGGGAGAGCCCCAGAGCCTCCTTTCAGAGGGCTGGAACAAGGAAACTGAGACTGGCACTGAGCAGGGGAAAATAAGTCAAAGAAGGGGAAGAGAAACATCCCCAGGTCACTCTAAGGATCTGGAGAAGGAGCAGACAACTCTGGCTTTTGACTTCTCACAGTGCCATTAGCTCTTTAAGGACCTGTGCCCAGAAACTCTCAGCTATCAAAGGGCAAAAGAAGAGACTTGGTATGGTGCCCACTCTTACCTCTGTCATTACAAAAGTCAACTGATTGAAATTGCTGCCGACACAGGGAAGAAAACAGGGTAATTAGGCAGCCATGTCACTACTCTTGTTTAATTTGTATTACCAAAGCAGCTGGAAACTGGAGGCATTTCTGTGTCACTGTGTGTTACACAAATACAGAACAAAGAGGCGGTCCCTCTCCTCACAACCTGCAATCTTAATATCCACAGACAGGAGACCTTAAAGAAACAATGAAAATGTTACATGCATGAGAGGTAGCAGGCCAAGCATCTCCCCAGGACCTGTCTGTGCTGAGGGAGGGAGGAGGAAGAGGGGACTGCAGAAGAGGAAGGCACACACGGCCTTTGTCTGACACAGCAGAACCACTGGAAGGATATGTGGACAGGGTGAGCTGGCAAAGTCATGGGTTTAGGGAGAAAATCCTTGTGGTGATGATGTTCTGGCTGCACATCAACAGCATGAGGTGACATTTGTCATTGCTGCAGCAAAAGCTATTGCACGAAGACATGGGATTGTAATGCCAGGAACAAGCCGGCAAAACAGCCGGGACATGTACAGGTGCATCCCAGGCAGTCCACGTCAACTCTGAGGAGCAGAAAGCTGGGTTATAAATAACGACAACCTACTGTCACTGGGGCTAGGCAGTCAATTGTAGCCACAAGTGTTTGTTTGGGGGGGAGGGGGGGAGACAATTCTCCCCGCCCCCTGCCCACCCTAGGATTTAGAGCTTGTCAAAGGTGTCAGTCTGACAGTCCTGGAGCCAGAAGTCTCCTCATTATCCACAGAACAGGTGCAGCACGGGAGGCAGCAGGACAGGTTTTTCAGCACTGATCTGACAAGTCTGTCTTTAGCCGTAAGATGCCAGTTTTCTGTGACAGATAAATTGTTGATATCCTGATGGAGTCTGCAATTTGTGGTGGTAGGAGCAGTGGGGTTCAGAGAGCGATTGCACTCTTGTTGAGAGCTGAGTGCAAACCACCCACTTTGGAGAACCTGAGTGAGAAGTCACTCAGAAGTAGTGCATTACAGTCAAGACGCATTACAGTGTAATTTAAACCAGGACCTCACAGACAAAAAATTAAGGCCCCGCTGCAGCATTTTCTCACCATAGTTCTGTATGTTAGCTTTCAGACTGTTGAATCATTCAATATCTTACAAATTCCTCTCTTGGATCTTGTTATCCTTCTTGACCTGGCTCAATAACTAAGGGCATGAAGATTTTGGGAAAAACTTGTGAGAGGGGCACGAGCCAGGTTTGATGTAGAATTGGCAAAGCCACCTCACGCAGGTGCTGCACCCAAATGTACGTACTTCCACTTGGAAGTCGTTTTTTGTTCGTTTTTTGTCGTATGGTGAAACGCACAAGCAGCCCAGCCTCTCAGGACCTGCTGCTCCTGGTAGCCTGGAAGCCAAGCAGCTGGCCTGGATGAACAACCCTGCAAACTTGGGAGGAACCAGATCTCCGCTGTCATGTTTCCTGCAGAAGTGTCCTAACCACTTGGCAATCATACAAGAGTCAAGGACAACTGCTACTGCATGTTTTGAGCTGAGACCTCTACTGCCTGAGGACGTAAAGACAGCTCCTAGAATACCTGGCCAGGGCCTGTTCTTTCTGACTTAGGCATGAGGATGCCTGGTCTCAAGATCATAATTTTCTCTGTCTAATCTCTATCCCTAGTCTCTCTACCTCCATAGATGGAGCAGGTTTTATAGATTATTAAACCACAGGTTTATTCTAAACTAAGGATTGGTTAACCAAAACTGCAGAACATCTGGGCAACTTGGAAAGCACTGGTCAAGAAAAAAACCATCATGCCTTAGATATATGTGATAGGTAGGCACCTAAAGTTTTTCTCAATTTTTATTCCTGTCTTGAATAATTTTTGCATCTCCCCCTCAGCCTTTAACTCCTTATTGGCAGAGTCTGTGGTTAGCCAGAGGTTAGCTTGGGGCTTTAGTTTATTTTCTTCATTATTCATATCAAGCAAACTGGCTTGTAAACTGCTCGTGCTCATGTAATGCTTGGAATTACACTGGTTGTGTTCAGGAGTTTCACTAGTTTGTACAAGGTCCTTGAAGTCCTATCAGTATCTTTTGGGATAGCAGTGTACCTTTTGGCTTGCATTTTGATGTTCTGCACTGGCACGGCAAGATGTCACTATTTTCCAATATCTGTTCAAAATTAAACAGAGGGTTTCAGAAAGCTCCTCACCTGCTTTCCTTTCCTGATTTCCTTTAGATTACCTCTGTGTGTGCAACAGAAAATGTGAAGTTTATCATATACTTCCCCACCACCCTTTTTGATGTCAATAGTAACATTCTCCATCAGCATCAAATATGGTGGATACATCTTCTTGCCTGATTTAAAATATAGTATAGATATACATACTGAATATTTTTATACCGTTACTTTCCATTTTGCCATCTGCATCTCCTTTATTTGAAAGGAGTCTCATTTTCTTCTGAGTATGTTTTGAGTGGCTTTTAATGTCGTTATCAGTATTGATTGTTTGCTTTTCTTATCTGTATTTTTCAGCATTCCCTTTCATCCAATCTTTATGCATCCAATCTTTATGCATAGATTTTTTTCAAATTTTTATTAAATAGTAATGCTTAATCATTTTTTTAAAACAGTGGGCTTTTTGCCCATAAGGTTTATGCAAACTTTGATTTTAGAGCATTCTTGAACCACAGTTAAAACTAGTCAGCTATGCCAAAAGTTGGTTTAATTTTTAGAAAACTGGCGTTTTTAAAAGCATAAGTTTATACACCCATAGGGGTACCATGTCTGTTTGTACAACACAAATGTAATCAGATCATGATCATCGCTACCTAGGCAACAGTTAATTTTTAGGTCATCTTGTACTGATGATTGGCTTGTAGAATACTGCATCCCCTGGAAACAGGCATTTCTTTTTTTTCTGGGAGAAAAAACTCTGCTTTAAACAGCAGCTATTTACTGTTAAATGTGTAGATGTCTTTTTTGAGCAATTGCTGTAAAGTCATTTAAAAATCTGGAATGCCTTTAAGCAGTGGTGCTTAAAATTTAATGATATGGACTATTGAATTACCTGAACAAGTTACTCATCCAAGAAGGGGTTGTAACTTGAGAATCAGATGATCAGCTGTCCAGAGCAGGAAGACAGGTAATATATCAGTTCAGAATTGCTTAGTTTGTGAGAGAATCATCCCATCTGATCTATATACACCCTAGGGGAGACCCACAGTTTTGGGAGCAGTCTGTCATGCCTGGACTGGCAGCTTCAAGGCATGCACTTGTCCCTCCTCTGTGAAAGTGCAGCATTGCCAGGTGTGACTGGGAAATGAGCTCGAGACACTGGAATGATCTGGTTGGAAACAGCATCACTTGGACAATCAGTCTGGTCCTGCCTGGCAATTCTTCTATTGCTAAGGAAGGACAAAAAGGGTGAAAATGATGGCTTCTCATTCTAAAGACCTCTGACATTACAGCTTGGAGGCTCCTGCCCAGCTGCTAATCCCTTTCTTGCTCTCTGCTGGCTGAACTGATGCTCACCCAACTACTCGTATAGTCACATAGACTGTGTCAAGCCCTTGGAGGAACATTAATGTTGCCCAGGGTGGGAGAGTCCCCTTCTGATGTTCTGCACCCAGCAACTGGAAAATCTCCCTCCACCTCTCTTTGGTCAAAAAGGAGGCATTAGTTCAGATTATATTGCCATTTATTTGTCTTTAAGAGAGGAAGGTGGCACTTTGCATATTAATGGATTGAAATTATACATCCATTTTCAGCATTAAACAGGGCAAACAGTCAGGAGATATTTATAGTAAGTTCCCAACCTTACAGTAAGTTTTTATATTTGAAACACTTGGGTAACATAACCACTCAGCTTTTTAAGTGGTTGCCATAGGAGGAAAGAGAAACATTTACATGCAGCAAAGGAGAGCTAAAGCAAGTCTCGCAAGGTACTGTTCTGCATTATCTCAGGCACTTCAGTGTCAATGGGGAATTGGGCATGGCAGGCATCCAAGTGCTCAACTTTTTATTACCAGTAATGTTCCCTCTAATGTTTGTCTCTTTGAGGGAAATTCATCAGATGTAAAACCTGAAGACACATTATAGTGTTCTGATCACCCTCCATTATGTGTTGATCCATACGTGATTCAATACAGCTGACCTCAAATGTTTAAAATTCACAAATCACAGTCCCATAAGTCATGCTGAGTTAGAAGCCAGAACTTTTTAAAGAAAAAGAATGTAAATACATTTTTTATTTCCTCCTCTTTTATAAGCTGTTAGTCTGGATGAGTCACTATCATAAGTATTCCTTTATGAAAGTTAGGTCTAGATATTCATGCTTGCCTTTCACCTTCCATTCCCTTCCTTTCCCTTCCCTTCCCTTGATCTTCCCCTCTTCACCTTTTGCCTTTGTCTTCTTCTGTCCTCTCCTGTCTTTTTTAATTTTTTTAATCGATGCTGACATTCTCAGAAATAATGATCCTGAACTGTAAGAAAACCTTTCCGTATCACAAGCCTGCTAATGAAAGCCAAAGCTTTAGCAATACTTTGGATTTTTCCAAATTCCAAAATTCCAAATACTGGAATTTAGCCTTGTAGACAGGGTTCCCTGGCTGCTCTTTCATTGCCTTTTTGAACATGTTTTTGGAGGAATGAAGCTTCTTCTCTCTCTGGTTAAGAGAAGCCCTGGGTAAGAAGGTGTCCTGCTCCATTTTAGCACTCTCAGCTTTTTGTACATTGAAGAGAAAGATTATGAGTTATTCTTGTGTCTGGCTTCAGCTTTTTAAAGGAGGGAGGATAATTTTGTGTGTAAGGCATGGCAAGCCTGTGAGATAATTTTCTGGCTTCCTATGGGCCACAGCTTGAAAATGAGATTAAATCTGGTATATTTTTTTAAATGATCACAAAAGATCCTTGACTATTTAACATGACCTGTAAAAAAGTTATTTTACTTTTTTGGAGGGCTGACCATGGAGGCGGGTGTCATGGTTTAACCCCAGCCAGCAACTAAGCACCACGCAGCCACTTGCTCACTCCTCCCTACCCAGCGGGATGGGGGAGAGAATCGAAAAAAAGTAAAACTCATGGGTTGAGATAAAGACAGCTTAATAGCACAGAAAGGAAGAAAATAATTATGATAATGATGATAATGGCAATAATGGTAATATTGATAATAACAATGATGGTGATGATGATAATAATACAATAATAATAATAAAAGAATTGGAATATACAAACCAAGTGATGCACAATGCAATTACTCACCACTCACCGACCGATGTCCAGTTAGCTCCTGATCAGTGATCGCCCCCTGGCCAACTCCCCCCAGTTTATATACTGGGCATGATGTCACATGGTATGGAATATCCCTTTGGTACCTGGGTTGCTACCGAGCATCTCCAGTAGTACCAGACCCCAACAGGACTCCCCTGCCTGGCCATCTGAAATTGCTCAGCTGACATGTGGGTGTCTGGGTCTCTGGAGGGAGATGAATGCTTCCCCACACACCACGTAAGGAGTGGTCTATTAAGTTATTCTAAATACAGGCATCTTGTGTATCATCTCTGATACCCTAAAGCATCTGACACATCTGCACAGAGCTGATGTGATGCTCATGCCTTGAGGGCATGGTGTGGAGTGGCAGCTGAAGGTAGGGTGGGATGCCCTAGGACATCTCACACGGGACCACAGACCAGAGCATGGACAAATGAACTGATTTCTGACATATTGTCTAGATTTCCATGGAGTATATTGGGAACTAAGACACTCAGCTCACAACAAGACACCTTGAACTGTCTTAATCTGTGAACAGAATATGCTTTTGGTGTTGTAAGGTGCAAACATGTACAATTTAAAACTCACTCATCCAGTGGTATTTGTACTATCAGACGTTACCCATCTGCATGAACAAAGGTGAGACATTCTCCTTCATGTAAGAAAAAAATCAAAGGCAATGATTGCATTTACAATGGGGTTTTTTTGGATCAGTTTCCAGATTATTACTTTTTGTCTTCGTATGCCTGCTTTTTTTTTGTAGTTCAGTGATGTATTTTGAAATTTGTATTGCACACTTTTAAATTCCCAAATGCATTATTAGAAAAGCACACCAAATTATGGGTTTTCAATGGCAAGATGCATATCTGCCTCTTTGCATATGCATTTTATGTAAAAAGATGAGCATGCTTCTAATTTGCTCACTACTGTGTGACCTTTGTATTATGGTTTTGCTACAAGAGTTTCAAAAATTGTTTCAGACCAGTGGATCATGTCTGAAGGAACAAACCAAGAAATATATTGTTGCTTTTTATTAAGGCTAATACATGCTAATAAATGCTAATGCCATTTTCTAAAGTACCAAATAATGAAAAAAGTATAAAAATCAGTAGATTAGTCTCAGGTAGGCGAGACATGGATAAACCACTAAGCTCAAAGATCCAGTATAAAAATCAGTAGATTAGTCTCAGGTAGGCGAGACATGGACAAACCACTAAGCTCAAAGATCACAGATTAAAAAGGAAAATGGAAAACTCAGGGAAGAAAGGGTATATTTTAAAACACCGCAGCCAGATTGCTTTTTGTCACTGTGGGTCCCTGTCCACATCTTCCCCATTCTTCCCAAGGGCTCACAGTTCCACAGGTCCCGTGCTTCTGCCAGCCCCATAGGGCCACTTCTGGTACCTGCTGGTGTCTGAAATAGTGGTGGACGCTTGTGTGGGGGCAACTGGACAGAGCAGGTGAAGGTTTGAGGTTTTGCTGTTTGCAGAGATCATTAGGACCCATTTGGCCTGGCTGTTCTGCTTTTCCCCAGCAGATAGATGCCTTGTGTCTTCCCTGTGCTGTCTGAACATCCCCTCCCACTATAGAAGGATTTCTCTGCTCCAGGGAGTCCCAGGATGCCCCATTTAGGCAAGTTTTCCAATACCACTGAAAGCAGAGATGCTATGTGGCTCTGAAGGGCACTGTATTTCATGTAAGATATGCCCAAGTCTAGTCTTCCCAGCATACACACAGGGAGGTTTTACTCTGCCTTGTAAGGATAAAACAGAGATCTCCTCTGACTAAACTGGAATCCCAGAAGTTAAGTATACCTGTGAAAAAAGCAAAAGAGTGAAGAAATACTCTCAGCAAGAAGTCAGTCAGCCATGAAAAAATATTGCAAAAGATAGGGAAAAATTAAGGCCAAGGATTCAGTTGTTACAGATCCTTGTTAACCGAGAAAAGAACAGAACGCCAGATTTTTCTCTTGGGGCTAGCAGCAATTTCTACCATATTTTAGGTGAACAGAATTGCAAGGTTTTTACATGTTCTTTTCTTCTGGTTGAGACAGAAAACTGCTTACCAAAAGAACTCCTATTTATTATGCCCCAGGTGGGAAGCGAATGATGCACAAATGTCATTCTTTCTTTCTGCTGTAATTCTGAGACCTGCCCCAGAAGGCTGTGATAACCACTGCCCACCTACAAACACAGAGCCACGCGATAAGGCTATTGTGAAAAAGATTGGTTAATTGGATTAATTGTACAATAACGTAGACTCTCAGGAAGAGTCATAGGGAAACAGAAATCTCATAACAGGCAAGAATTATTTTTCTAAACTGTCACTTCAGCAGAGAAGAGAGCTAGATTTCCACTGAAGTTTTTTTTTTTACACTCAGAAATCAACTTTTCTAGAGAGCTGATGTCTTGGATGAACCTGTGTGAATCTGAGCCCTGCCCATGCCACGCAGCTTTCCAAAGCAAGCCTTTTGGTGTCCAGGGCTGGTACCGTGGCTGCAGAAATCTCTTGTGGTGCAGCTGACACAAACACTGCAAAAGCTGGGAGTAAGAACCGTTAAACACTAAGCAAAGGAGCCGTCACTGTCTTTATTTCTCCCTTTATTATTTGTAAAGTATTTGGAAGAAGGCAGTTGCTCTAAGCATTTTTCAGCCCTTTCTCAGTCTTGTTGCTACTTTTCTGTCCACTTTTAACCAGAGTACTATAACAGCACAATTGCCAAGAGAGAGGATATTTTCTGTTCCTTAAAATCAGAGGCTTGCTGTGCCCTGCTAGTTTTGCTACTCATTAGTCAGAGGGAAATCTGATGTTTTTTCTTGTCTGGTACATTGAAAAATGCCCCATCTAAGGAATTAGAGAAAGAAAATAGTGACTGAACATACAAAATAGACAGCGAGATGACAGCTGGATGATGGCAATAATATGTAATCTTGAGAATGAATTTTGTTCATTAAACCTGCAGGGATCCCACACTCAGCTTCCGTAAAACAAGGTCTTTAAAAATTGCACATAAAGACTAAAATGGCCATAATACTTCCTTTTGTAAGTGATGAAGCATCACTTCAAGTTAAAAACATGAACTACGGCTCTGCAACATGACTTCGTTCTGTGCGACTGGGACCCAAAGATACGAACTCCTTTCAAAGATGATTGTCGTTGAGAAGTTCTGGAATGAAGCTATGAGAGTAAGAGAAGTTGCATCTCTCTTTAAATAATACAGAGAAGCAGTTGTGTTTTGGTGTCTGATGTTACTAGCTGCATTCTGTATGCCATCCACATTTTTAAATCCTCTCATGAGCTGCTCTTTTTTTTGCTTTTACTGTGTTTCCATTTCTGAACTGAAACTCTGGACCCACTGAAATCTGCAGAAGTCTTGCCTTTACTTGTCTCTTGGCAAGTAGTCATACTTGGTTCACCTCAGCAGCTTCAAAATCTGCCCTTTCTTATATATCCAAGCTAATTTCTTGTCCCATAACCCTTCCTCCTTCCTTGCTGAAAAAATGCCTTCTCATTCTTCCATCTTCTTCCCTGGTGGCACTGGCAGTAGGTGCAAGCAGATGCTTAAGGAGCACAGTAACTTCGGTAACAGATATCATTAGCTCTATTATTGGCACAATTAGCAGTTGTGTACTGAGGGTTTATGTATACTTTGGAGTATGATGGAGCTAAATAACCATGTTGCAGAGACAAATGACTTGATCGAGCCATACATTCACTTCCTTTTTCATATTTAAATGACTTTTTCAGATTTGTTAATAAATAATAGAAACACATTGAGTAAATCAGTCATTCATTAAGTTGCTGGGGCATCATTTTATTCATTTAAAGTATCTTTGCACAAATCAGCAAGAACTAGTCAAAAAAAAGTTATATCTTTCATCCATACTTGCAGTAGCTAGAGTATTTTTTGCAAATGTGTGTAGTAAGCAAAGCCAAGCTTCAAAGAAAATGGGTGACTGTATTTGCTGCACAGAGATCTGTTAATAAATAGACTGCAAGAAGGAAAAACAAGTTAAATGGTATGGGCACAAATCAGCTGAGCCTGTGTAAACTCATCAGTTAAACCTTGGAGAGTCTGGGGCAGTCTGCGTGGGAGCTGTGACCTCTGCTGGTACTGACTGAGACCAGGCTTTTCTAATTAATGTGACTCTCCAGGGACCACTGAATTGATGATGAGTTTTGTGCAGGTAGATCACCATTGTAAATAGAAGCCCAGAAATTCAGATTGCAGGTGCTTCACTATGTGCTGCTGAGACGTATTTTATCCCTGCATGTAAAACATAGAGTCTTATGAAAGAGCTGCCCAGGCACTGCTCTGAAAATTCAGTCCACACGAGTCAGCTTCTTTTTCATTCTTCTTATTCAGCCTTACTGAGCCTGAGTGTGAACTTCCATATATATGATTTTAGTTAAGCAATAAATTACATACTCCATAAGAGTATATTTTCTCATAATTTCCAATAGCATTTAAATACACCAGAGGGTTTTTCTTTGTGCACTTTTGGTAGGAGGTTGTTGCATGTTGACACTTTTTCCTGAACAGCAGAGAGGAATATCTTATTAAAATTGATGGTTTCTACTACATGACCTTTCAAAAAGCATTTTACATTTTACTTAAGGTTTCCAAGCAGTTGAAAGCCTACTATTCACACTACATTTCTGTCCCATTTAATTTCCCAACTCCTTTTCTGTCCTGAAATAATTAGAAACCAGACAGACTTTACTCTAGCTTTGAAAGAGAGACTACTTCTTCATGGAATGCAAACAGGACCTTCTCGGAAACAGTGTTATATCCTTACGTAGATGGAGATACAGGCCATTGGTGACTAAAAAATAAATCTGGGCTGCCTCTCCACTGGGAAAATTAAAAGTGTCAGAGCACGAGCCTAGGCACTGGGATGTAGCTGTGATTCTGAGAGGATGTCAGAACTGTGCCTGCCATGCCTTTGGACCATGCTGGACCATGCAGAGGGTACCTGTTTCAACTGCATAGGCTGGCTCCTGGCTTCACATTCTCCTAAGCAAACTGGCAAATATTCACATTCTTCTCAATGATGTGTCTTAAGCAAATTTCAAATACCTCCTGGGATAAATTAACAGTTCAGGCACCTCGGCCAAGGAAGCTGTTCAGAAAAGAAGAAAGGGTGTGGGAAGAAGTAGGCGTAAAGCTGGAAATAGTTTTGCCTTTGCTACGGTAAGGTGAAGTCAGAGGTATAAGTGAGGGGATGCCCTGCACCAGATAGATGAAAGCCCATGGGGAGAGAGCTGGAGAAGGGCTGCAGAGAGGACCCAGGGTTTCAACTGCCACAGCTGAAAAAGCCACAGGGGAAAAATTTAAAAAAAACCAAACAGGTGAAGTCCAAAAGATTTGGAGATGCAAGGAGTTGGTTGCAATGTTGAGACTGCGGGAGGACTCTCACTGAATTAGCCCTCGGTGAGAGGTGGAGGTCCTCAGGAGCCAGTTCACACTTTTCTATGCAATTTCACCAACAAAATTTAAAACACACCCTGGTGTTTGCCTCTGCAGTGGCATTACCCCCATTTTCTGAGGAGAGGAATGTGTGGGTGAAAGGTAAAGAACAGTGACACAAGGGTTAACATCCCCAGGGACTTCATTTTAATGTGTCTTTCTCAGAAGTGCATTTCTGGTGCCATGCTGGGATGCTAACAGATGAAGCATGTCTGGCTCCATGTCCCTTAATATTTCAACCTTTTATCTTCTGGTCCAGTGAGGAAGCAGTGCAGAACTGAAATGCCACCCATACTGTGACAATTCAATTGTTGTTTTATATTTTAAAAATATCCTGTTGTTCATGGAAATATGACACTACCAGAAACCCAATAGGAACTAGCTGGAATTATTTACTTGCCTCAAACACCAGCTTTTTATCTGCAGCAAATCCATATTTCCTTTGTGAATATATCTGGTAGTGATGGGGCCAGTTGGATTAAAATAATTGGGGAGTTAAAGTATCAATCCAGGAAAAGAAGTTCATTATAAGCAGTGCAAGGCCAAAAGGAAGCCATCCAAATACGCTGTTACTGTTCCTTAACTTTTTGTTGTACCTTAGAACACAAACTGAGGTTTGACATTAAGTGACATACACTAATCATTACAGCTTGTGTCCTTATGTGTTTAAAATCTATCAGTGACATATTTTGCTCTTTTGTCACAATGTAAGATTTTTGCTTTTCCATCTCAGCATTTAAAATATGTTTGCTGCAGGTGGAAAGGGTGATGGCAAAATATTTCAGAACATATTGACCTTGAACTAGATCTCTCTTGCTGGCAGTGTAAGGCTGGCTACTGCTGCACCTTAGCCAGGGTTCGTTGACCAAGAGCTTCTACACGTGAGGGTGAGCAAGAGTGGGTGACAAAATATGTGCATGTGCACATACAAGGCTGAATCCATGTTTGTCCATAATTCAAGAAATATGAGGTTTGATGTCCTGAGCATTTGTATAAGTCACTTGTGTCCATTTGATACTGCGAACAGCTAACAATCAAACTCTACAAAACCCCCCAAACAAAGCAGGAAGAGGTATTTGAAACAAAATCTCCGGTTACAAGAATAATCCTGTATCCTTTTCTACACTATATAACACACAGTTGTATATCAACTATGCAAGCAAGGAAAATTGCTTTTCTATGAAATAACTGATTTTGAAATTGCAGAGCAGGTAAGTACACTGTATGTTTTAAAAGAAATTTGTAATTTAAGTGTTCTCAATAAAAAGGGACTGATATCTATTTAATAGGCTTTTATTTCTGGAATTGCTAAATCCTTTACTGCTACACTGCAGTAAGAGAAAGCCAAGTGATTATTGATGTATGCTCTAATTAATCATTTTCCTCTTTTCCCAGATCTGTGCCAGCACCGTCATTGCTCCTATTTTAATAACAGAAGATGGAAAAATAGGTATAATTTAAAACTGTTGCTTAGCATAACATGGGTGGGGTTGTAGAAAACCAGACAAAATCAAGCAGACAAGCAAAGACAAAATGATTAATGATTTGTTCAAAAAACCACCATTGATTTAATAATTTGGGGCTGAATGAGGTGTATTTTGGAAAGACCAATTAGCTGGTGGCTAGGAGGAGATAACTGTGTGCAGAGTGTCCTTGCTGAGTGTGTAAAGACAGCGGTATCTAAAGGTTAAAAACAGATGCATGAGAACCTGCTAGGAAACAATTCAGGCCTGAACGTGCATGAGGTCAAGTGTGAAAACTGTTTCCTGCTTATTCTGTTTCTTATCTCCAAGCAGAGAAGAAATCAATAATCCCATATAGTGCACACTTCTGAATAAGAACTAACCACCCCATTCTGAGTAGCCCATTCACATGAGCTCCATGCATTGCTAATAAAAAAAAAGAAATAAAGGATCTTTTTTCTCCACTGCCACAAATTAGGAACAGTATTTTACTTGTTCCCCTCGGTGCTGCTTTAAATACAGGTTAGCTCATGGCCACTGCACACCTGAGAGGAACACGGAAGGACAGCTATTGGATACAGCTATTTGGATATAAAATGAGAATATGTCCCACAAACTGCTTTGACTTCATCAGGCTCTGCAGGTAAAGCTGAAGCATCCCAGAATGGGAGGAGTATTTGCCCTAATTCATGGAGCAGCATTTTACCATTCTCCTCTCTTTCTCTGTCCTTCTCTCTCTCTTTAAACAGAGGCAATTGCCTACAGGAGCTGAGGTGGAGACTCATAGACCCCATTCCATCAGTCAGTACCTTTCAGTCCAGATGATTTTCTTTTCTCTGATAGCAAACATTGATTTTCTTAGCTTTGTTTCTTTGGAGCTTTACTCTCCAAGGCTCTGCTCGCTCTCATTGTGCTGCTACAGCTCATCAATAACAGCAAGGAAAACTCTGACAATAATGTGGGCTACTTACCTGCTGCTTTCAAGCCAGCAGAGAAAACACAAAAGCACAAAAGGAAGCAGGAGGAAGATGCTCTAGTGGTTAATCCTTTTTTAAAGCCCTCCTCTATTGTGAAGCCAGCAGCAAAACTTGACAGTGGTCAGGCTGCAGGTGAGCAGAGACCTCTGCCTAACGCAGCGTCTGGCAGCATCACCTCAGTTTGCTGGTCTCTTGTGCACCTCCATCCCATCTATCCATCCCTCATAAACCCTTTTAGGTAGGGACCATCTTTTCAACTGCTGTGTCACAGGGAAATACCACACTGTTCATGCTGTTTAAACCCATTCTGGATCAAAGAGGTTTATTTAATTAGTGACAGGTAAGTAATAAGCAACCACTGAAGCATACATTCAAGATGAATGCAACAGGCAAACCACAGTGCTAGACATTGAAAAAAACTTAATGAACACCTACAAATTTCTGAAGGCCCTTCTGTAACGCAACCTGGCATGTTTTAATGCTATGTGATCATGCGCTCCCCTTGGTGGTAGGGATTCCCCCAGGTGCACACTCCAGTGCGACATGCGGGTGCCTCAGCGCTGTGGGTATCCCTGCTGCTCCCCCCAACCTGCTGAACCACAGCAGGAGCCCCTGGGGTTCCTGGCATTACCAGAGAGCCATCTCTGCCGCCTCCTGTTTGACAGGTTTAGCCTAACTTAATCCCTGTCCCTTAAAACATCAGGTTGCACTCGTCATGCTTGTGTCCCCACACCCTGCAGCAGTGAGGTGTAAAATACAGGTTATTTGCAGTGTGCCTGTAGTAACCGCTGAGCAGTGCAGAGATGCTGATGTGCCGATGTTAATATCTGGACTTGGCAACACAGGGGCTGAGAAGGCCGGTTTGGTCTCTTGTTTTGCAGGCAGAATATAAACTGCTGGAGCTTTTTACTTTTAATTGAAGTATCTCAGGATTTAGCTACCACTGCTAAAGGCTTTTGCAGAACCATTGTCTTCTGAGGCTTAGAGATATTTGTCTGATTTCCATCCTAAATATATTAATGGCCACTTTCTACCCACCGGTGCTTGCACAAGCAATGTTCATTAGTGTGAATAACAGCTATTTCAGAGGCTGCAGCACTGGAGGCCTGGTAGGAAGCCCCAAAAGCCAGGCAGACTTGTGGGCATCCTAAATCCATTTTTCAAGGAATTCTTCAAGGTGGGGGGAGCAGCTTGGTGAGAGAGCTGTGTGGAAGCCAGACTCTCAGCTGGGGGGGGGAATGCTAGCAACAGTAGGAAAGATTTCTGGATGAAAACCAATAAATGCATTATTATACAGGATTTTACATGCAGTGGGACACAGTTAGCTTCACTTGAGAGTGGAAGCCAAATTTTCCTTGGCCATTATCCTATCTCCCACACCTGATGCAAGATGGTTTCCAAGGGAAGAAAGAAACTCTCCAGAAGAAAGTTGAATCTTCATCTGGAGATTTAGCTACACTAACTTAGATTTTATTAAACAAAAGGAAGATTATTGCTTTAGCTTGCATGCAAGATCACTTAACTCAGCATGTAACACTTTTCCAGTGTCAATGTGTTGTCCCAGAAGAGCCTCTGTGACAGTCCCTGGAACTGCAAGAAGTGAAGTGATTTGTGGCTTTGTATCTCTGAACCGGTTGTGCTCATTAATGGTGCTCTTGGGAGGCAGAGAGGTCAGCAGCTCTGCTACCAACCAGCCTCTACATCAGAACACAACCCACACCCCATTGCTGTGTCCCCTTCTTCTGACCGGGGGCACTTGAGAAGGTTGCAGCTTCAGGAATCTCAAGATGATCAACAAAACTCCCATGCAGGGAGGTTACCAGATGTCTTTTCTCAGTATGGTCATCGGTTCTCAGCTGCTGCAAAGATCTCTTTTCCATGCATGGCCAAAATAGAATTTTCAGCTGCTATTTGGATATCTTCTTCCATTTCGTGACATGTGGCTAAATCGAGTCATCAAAGGCTTCCATGGCACAAACAATGTTGAAGCTAATAGCAGCAATAAGCTCTGATTTGATTGCCCAGACTAGGGATACTACCTTGTAAAGGTTTCTCCAAAATTTAGTGTAAGATGTTGAAGTTAAGTCACAATTTAGACTGACATAAGCCTGGAGGTGCCTCTGCAGACATGGCCTCTCCATAGTGGATTCACTTCCAGTTTTTAAGTGTCTGGATTTCTGCTAAAGGACCCAGTTTTGCCTAACAAGGACCCAGTTTGTTTGCTTAACAAGCAGGCACTCGTCAACAGTTTTCGTACCTAAGGCTAGTAAGTCACCTTGCTCTTTCTGGGAGAAGGAGAAAATTGTTTCCATAGTTTTCGTATCATCAGCTTTCCAAACCACATCAAGAAACTATTTTGAGGATTTGATTTTTTTTTTTTTTACTCGATTTGTATAAAGTGCAAACATTCACTGTTAGCTTTGGATTTAAACATTGCCTTCTCAGAGTTCACTGATGACTTTCAGACAGTTGGGAACATGTTATGCCTCTGGCAGACATCCTGGGAAATTTACGAGTGCAACAAGCCTCCAGTTCTTCAGGGGTCTTTAAATAAACTTACATGTCAGCATAACGAGAACAGCAAGCTGCTGTTGGTAGTCAGGGACCTTATAACACTGCCCAGGGATGGAGGTTCTGGAAATTAATAACCTTTATACTTTTAAGTTCTGCTTTTAAAATGTAAATGAGAATAGTTGTCTGTGGATGTGAAACCAGATCAAAAAGAATGAGCAAATCTGGAAATAGATTTACATGTGTGGGTCATTTATCAGCTTGGGCAAGGCAAGTGAGCGAGCTGGCTGATAAATAGTTTTACTTAAGTGCATACAGCAAAATTAGATGTTCCTGCTTTTCGGATTCATATGGCAGGACATGTAGTGCCAGGATGTTGTCTTTGAGGAATGGACCTCTGTCGTGGTTTTAGTTTTAGACCAGCCAGTAACAAAGCACCATGAAGCCTCT
>VYZV01021760.1:76949-92192 GCA_013401275.1 Pandion haliaetus | reverse complement strand
AGTGAGGAATCTTCCCCCTGAGGAAAGGAGCGGCAGAGACAAGGTGTGGCGAGCTGACCGAACCCCCATCCCCTGTTCCCCTGTGCTGCCGGGGGGAGGAGGTAGAAAGCACCGGGAATGGAACTGAGCCGGGAAGGCGGGAGGGGTGGGGGGGAGGTGTTCTGATGTTTGGTTTCCCTTCCTAATACCCTTGTGTGTTTTTTTGATTTGATTTGTAGTAAATGAAATTGATTTTGTTTCTTCCCCAAGTTGAGTCTGTCTTTTGCCCGTGACCATAAGTGGAGAGTGATCCCTCCCAGTCCTTGTCTCGACCCACGAGCCTGCCTTTGGATTTTCTCCTCATCCCAATGTGGTCAGGCGCAGGGGTGGGGGTTGAGTGAGCGGCTTCGTGGTGCTTTGTTACCGACTGGGCTGAACCCAAACCACGACAACCCACCACTACCATGACACCCCTGGCACCGTGTGGACTAGTCCCATGCCAGGTAGTTAGCACTTGGTGATGACAGCAGGACAGCAAACTCCTGCAAGGCCTTGTCTACTCACTTCTTGAGATGAAAACTCATGTCTGCAGGGAAGCTCTGTAAAGATTTCCTGAAAAATGATTTTATGCATCTTACGTTCTACCTCCGCTGCTGGCCATTGCACAGCTTTAGCAGGACTGGCAGCTGTAGTAGGGCTCCCCCAAGGAGTGACACCCAGGAAAACACATCCAGACCCTCCTCAGCTGCAGCTTTCTCTCCTTCCTCCGTGCTCTTGCTGCTCTGATCCTCTACCCACTGCATGACTCTCATTTTGCAGCAGTCTGCTTGTATTTATCAACAGGACGATCAGAGAAATTTCCAGGAATTTCCTCCACATTTGCTGACCCTTAGCTCCTCCACTCCAGCTAAATGTTGGGGGAAATGGAAAAGAATGATGGAAGGTTTTTACTCTGATTTGGGCTCCAGATTACATTTTCTGCTGGTAGGTATCCCACTGCACACAGGAACGAAATCTCTCTCTCTCTCTCTCCCCTTCTCTAAGCACACAGAAGCTGAGCAATGCAGGCGGTGTTTAACCATAATGATAAATGCAATAGGCAGTCACGACAGCAAACGTGCCCTTGCTGCAAGGCAGCAGTACACCGTGTGCTCACAGGTTGTGTGCCAGCTCCTGGACACCACTTAGCAGTGCACATGCAGCAAATTTCAGATGTAGATGTGCACTGAAGTTTTAAAAAGAAATTCATACACAATTCAAGTCAGCTAATCCCTTGGTGAGACAGCTTACCCAGCAAATATTTCGATACGGCATAAAGTCTTGTGGTTCATGTTAGATGAATGCTTTAGGGGGACACCCAAAACAACTAGCATAACCAGTAATGTGAAGCAAAGATGTGGGCCTGCAGCTAAATGTGGGTGAATCACAGCTGGACAAGTCACTGTGCACACCTGGATATGGCACACACATGGGCATGTGAAGTGGGAAAAAGCACATTAGCTTAAAGTGCCCATTAAGGAGGGACACCATGGGCTCACTGCAGCCGAAGAGAAACTTCATGCTGCTTTCAATGGACATCATGCACCATCCCGTGCTTTTTTCGCCCCCTCTCCTTCTTACTCTAAATACTGTTATTAAAAAATAACCCCAAACACTCCCTGCTTTTCACGCTAAAGCACAGAAAACAAGCTGCACTTTCAAATATTTCTCAAAATCATTAACTATCCATCAACAAATATAATCTGTAACAGTATTTTTCATCCAACCATAGCTTGTAAGTGAACATACATAGATGCTTAGTCAGGCAAAGAAAATCCAGAAATGAAAAGCAGGCACCATAAAAAGCAGGTGTTGCAGTTCAAATTATTGAGCATAATTTTTGTGTCCAAGAAATGAAATATGCATTTATTTCATGGCATAAGATTTTTGATATCCTTAGCTATTTGTTTCTTCAACTTTAGGGGCTAGATTTTGAAAATAGTTGTCACTCCTGAACTTTCCTGGGAATTGAAATGCAAATATAAGCTGCATTCCAGCTGACATACAATACCACAATCATTGGAGACAGAGAAAATGAAATGTTGTTGCTAACTCAATTTTCTATTACAACTTCTGTGCACATCATATACAAGTGGGAATGCAAATGTCAGTCTCCCAAAAAGTCATGCTTCCACAAACAAAATAAAGCAGTTTTTTTGTAAGTACTACAAGGTTAATGAAAGGCCCCTTGTCGTATAATGATGCTAGAAATTTCTTGTCACTGTGGTATCTAAATACTCTACAAAGCAAAAAAAAAATTAAACTTCTGCCACAAAGATGATCAGCCTACTAATCGTGTGAGTGTGTGTGTGTGTGTGTGTGTGTGTGCACAGACAGCCAATGTAAAGTAATGCTAGCCCTCTAGTGTTAAAAAATAGTTTGTTTGTCATAGTTCTGCGATACCTTAGTAGAAGGCCTAGATATTGAAAATCGTTGAAACAGCCTGTATTTGGCATTTCTGACTGTCCGGCTCAGGGGGAATGTAATGTTTGATTACAACTGTGGATGACTGAACATACATTAAAATAAAAACCATAGCTAGATTGGCTCAGAAAACCAGTCTTATGGATCGTGCCAAGACTTTTTCCTACTGAAAAGCACCGATTTACTTGAAAGAAGAAAGGCTTTGTGAAAGCAACCTGAGCCCAAGCTGTTTGTGCCTAAAAGTGAAGTTAAGAGAGAGCCAGGTGCCCGCAGCTCCACGGGCACATGGCCGGAGCTGCATGGCCACACTGCGCAGGGAGAGACCCTCCGCAGAAGCCCTGTCACATCCACAGCATGTACCCTGTGGGCCTAGTAAATAATCGTCACATTCTTTGTGTGTTTTGTTCAGCTCAGTCATCTGGAATAAGGCAAGGAATGTATTGCACCAGCACTGGGCAGTGTGGCCGCCTGGGGAGCAGGGTGCAAGCTGGTCCCGAGATGGCTTTTATCTAGCACCTCAGCTGCTCCCAGAGATCATAAGAAAGGCCTCCTCTATGCAAAGGAGTTACAACCACATAATTAAAGGTCCAGTTTTAAAACCAGTTAAGACAGCTGATATGTAGACCTGTGGGAGCACTTTTGCCATTAGAATAAAACCAAGGTTATCTGGGTTATAACACAGATCAATAGAAAAAAAATCTTTAAACTGAAATAAGCATTTCCACAGGTATTCAAACTGATTTAGAGAAATCAATTTGCAACAACAGGTTAAATTTAAGCTGGTGCAACTTCCTCACGTAGATAAGCCCTTACAGATATGTGCCGAGTTGATGAATGCGTATAAAGTTGAAATACATCTATAGGCCAAGGTCAGCG
Organism: Pandion haliaetus; assembly: GCA_013401275.1. NCBI lineage: Eukaryota > Metazoa > Chordata > Aves > Accipitriformes > Pandionidae > Pandion > Pandion haliaetus. The sequence goes on along the minus strand of VYZV01021760.1, from coordinate 88,874 downwards.
AAATATTCTTGCTGTTGCTCATTCAATTAAAATGAAGGTTTTAATACCTGGATTTTAAAACCTGGGGTATTTTACAGAGCTCAGAAGAAGCAGCAACTGGGTGAAGAGTTAAACCGGCCAAGTTCAGGGCACCATACTTTCTGGTGGAAGAGGTGCAGCAACTGCATTTAAGACCTTCTTACTCACAGCAGCTAAACCAGGCCACTGGATCATACCTTCAGGAGCGTCCACAGCACAGGAGTGGATAAATCGCACACTGAACATCACCGATCTGAAACTTTTGGCAGAAAAGCTTAGGCAAGCCTTGCTGTGCCCATTGGCTGCTCTCAGCTGCCCAAGACCACGGTGCCGGATGCGTCCCCCTCCCAGTGGAGGAGCTGGAGGGACCCTGCACCATCTGCTCAGCCTCTGCTGAGTTTGGCAGAACTTTAACTCCCCTCCACAGGGGGTGCAGCACAAAAGCCAGGTTTTGCCATGGAGGACAGAGTCACAGGCGCCTACCTGCATCTACCAGCTCTGATGAGCTCCAACAGGGTGGTGGAGCACTGCAAGGAGCAAGGAGCACAGTAAGGAGCACTGCAAAACTCACCACCACGCATCTGATCACACTGGAGTACTTGGCAGGCAGCTGAGGAGGAACTGGGAAAAGTGATTTTTTTTGCTTGGTGATGTTTAGTTTTTGAAATATTTGAAGTACTTGGGAAGAAGACCCACAGCGATGTCAGCAAATCAACGTTTTGGCTGAATTAATTTCAGCAAATAGAGCAAAATATTCATTACTGTGCAGTTTTTAACATACTGGTAACAAAGGCAGTGTTCCTCTTTTTTTCTGCATGCCATTTTTCCATATGACATTGTTGTTATGCCAGATACAAAAATCTATAGGAATCATAAGATCACAGAATGGTTTGGGTTGGAAGGGACCTTAAAGATCATCTAGTTCCAACCCCCCCTGCCATGGGCAGGGACACCTTCCACTAGACCAGGTTGCTCAAAGTCCCATCCAACCTGGCCTTGAACACTGCCAGCGATGGGGCATCCACAACTTCTCTGAGCAACCTGTTCCGGTGCCTTACCACCCTCACAGTGAAGAATTTCTTCCTTATATCTAATGTAAACCTACCCTCTTTCAGTTTAAAGCCATTACCCCTTGTACTATTGCTACATGTCCTTGTAAAAAGTCCCTCTCCACCTTCCTTATAAGACCCCTTTATATGTTGAAAGGCCACAATAAGGTCTGCCCAGAGCCTTCTCCTCCAGGCTGAACAACCCCAACTCTCTCAGCCTGTCTTCATAGCAGAGGTGCTCCAGCCCTCTGATCATCTTTGTGGCCTTCCTCTGGACCAGATCCAACAGGTCCATGTCCTTCTGATGCTGGGGGCCCCAGAGCTGGATGCAGTACTGCAGTGTGGTCTCATGAGAGCAGGGTAGAGGGGCAGGATCACCTCCCTCGACCTGCTGGTCACGCTTCTTTTGATGCAGCCCAGGATATAGTTGGCTTCCTGGGCTGCAAGTGCACGCTGCCAGCTCATGTCCAGTTTTTCACCCACCAGGATGAAATTTTTCCTGGTGGACTTAAAAAAACCCAAAACCCTGGGTGCATATTTGTGCATGATAAAAATTCATGGGTAAAATCAGTTTTTCATTGACCAAAGGACTGACAATTTTAAGTCAAATACAGCAAATAGGTTTTGATGACATTTTAAACTAAAAAGAAGAGTCAAAACATGAAAACTCTTCATTTCAAAACTGAGGTGCATTTGAGAAACGGGCACATTAAGGTAAAACATTTTTTTGTTTTCTTAGCTTGGTCAGAACAACTGAGAAGCTTGTCTTTCTGTAGAAACAGGTTTTTTTAAAAATTTTTTTTAAATAGGTGCTAAAATGAAAAAAAAACAACCCCAAAGCCCAACACCCAGGTAACTCCTTTTTCTTCTTCTTTTCCTTTTACTTTGTCTTTTTTTTTTCTTGCTTTTAAATGTGCAGTAAATGGACTCCCCAGGCAGTATGAATTTAGAAAATCTGTGAAAGCACCTGATCTGTAGAACATGTAGTTCTGTGGAATGGGTGCTGAGACAAAAAAAGCAAGACTCATTATGCTTATAAACTGGCATCAATCCCCCGTTTCTTGGGAGCACGTACTGAGAATGCAGAATATGCCAAAGCACTGTTCGCCTTACGTGGAATTGGAGAGCAAAACCTAAAAGAAACCCAGAATAGAGGGCATGAGAGAGGATGCGACATCCAGCTTCTCTGCCAACAAACTCAAGGATCAACCCTCTTCTCTTACCTTCAGGGGTAAATGTACTCACAAACAGCAGTCCCACCGCAGTGACTTCCATCATGTGGAGGATCCAGTTAGAACCTGACTGCCCAAGTCTCTAGGACTCACCGATGTCTATCTGGTATAAACCATTTTGTTTCCAACCCTGGCGAAAGTTTTCCTGAAACAAAGCAATGTCTGCTGAAATACTGGAGGCTTGTGCCACTGGTGGCTGCTGCTTGAATTCAGAAAAAAGAAAAGGCTAACGTCAACAGCTCTTCAGGCTGATGGATAGTTTTTTTTCCTTTTATACCTGTACTTAAGACATTTCTTGCCTTTCCAGTAAGCTACCCTTTATGAAACACACTTTAGAAGGTGCCCAAGTAATTTAAGCAAATTCCCCAGTGCAGATACACAAGTCAGGTAAAAGTATGAAACCAGTAAGGGTACTGGGATAAGTATCTGAGACAGGAACCTGGGGAAGGGGGATAAAATGCCACTGGCTGTACACTTAGCTCACTGATGGGTTAATAACTTGGCGCTTAGAGGTTCTTCATTGAGAACAATGGGCAACAGCTGCTAATGGGGTCCGACACTAGCGCCCTTGGGATGAAGAGGAAGGTTAATTGAATTCTGGTGAGGCTCCCTTTGTGTTGCAGAGCAATTGAACAAACCAGGGCAGCCAACTTCCCAGCATCAGCCTACACATTGTGGGAAGTTCATCTGCGGTGTGACTAAAGTGCCTTCAATAGAAGGAATGAATTTAGCCTCTTAAAGCTAAATTCGGGGAGACTGAGATAATCCTATTGGTAATTTTGACTGACAGCTCAGGCCACTGTTTGGCTTTACTTGTGGAAATGTTTCAAGAGAAGGAGTGTGCATTCTTGGATGGGAGGTTTAGCACACATCTTGCTTGCTGGGGCTCCAACTGTATGGTTACAACAGTGTGAACTCTTCTCCTGCTTCAGTTATTCGTGGACATCCTTATCTGCTCAATAACAAGAGCTGTGGGTACATTGTGAATAAAAGAAGAGAACAAAAATGATTATTCTCACAAAGCCATTCATTTGCTTTTGGCATCTAAATCTTTGGCTTCTCAGAAACTGTGATACTGGGCTTCGAATGCAGACAATACTGAATGTAATGGTATTTTGAAGATGTTTAAGCCTGATTGGTCCTCATTAGTTAAAATGATGGTATTTTCAGCTTGCCAGATAAAAGTGTACTTTATGTTTTTAGCTCTTAATTCAGTTGGATATCTTCCAGTAGCAAATGGTTTCAGGTTATTAACTTCTTCATTGCAAAAGTGATTGTCTGAAATCTGACCTGACTTTGGAATGATATTGAGATACATCTTTGCTGCATGTTCTCAGACTTCTCACAAGCCAGTTTTTATTCAAGCACTGACAACATGCACTACACTTTCTGCCCACTTAAGCCATGAAGACTTTTAAAGCCTGCTTCCTATGGAACAGAGCTCTCTTAGCGGATGAAAAGGNAACTGTTGATTTAATTCCAGGAGCCAAGAGCACTGTAACTAGTAATATTCCCCTGGCACTTTTTTGTTTACCTTTGTCTGGGGTCTGCTCTTGTTTGAACTTTTCTCTCAGGCTGTCTGGACTGACTGATTTCCTGATGGACTATTTCCTCTTTGCGTTTCTCCATTGTTTGCGCAGGCTGTTTAACTTCAGTCATTCTTCAACTCTCTGCTCTGCTGCTTCACCTTCATGTGCAAATGTGCATTGGTTGCTCTGCAGCAGAGTAGGAGATTATCACCTTTTTTTGTTATGTCACGGGTGCCATACTAAGGAGGTTTTCACCTTAACACAGTCGCCTGGGGGCTCTAGTATATATTATTTTCATATCTTTGTAACTCCATTTCACTTCCTATATCTGCAAAAGTAAAATGGGGGAATAAACAGGTGAGTATTGCTTTCTCAGAGCCAGCTTGCCAGTTAAATTAGATGGTCCAGGGATCTCCAGTGTTTTGGAAGGTATTCCAAGGCAGTCTATGAAACCATTACAATGTTTCCACCACCAATTTCCCCCCGCCATGCACACACACAGACACACACTCATGCACGCGTATTCACATCCAGGCTCTATAGCAAACAAAGCAAGCAGGTTAAATATAAATAAATAATGAGCGATCCTATATAGTCCCATTTTTTTGAATGAGACCCCTCCTGGTAGTACTGATGAGGTTGGTTGCTGGACTTCTCACCAAAAAAACAAAGGCCCTCCAATTAGAAGGGTTTGAAAGCATCTCCTTAAATAAACGTGTACAAACCACACACCTAGCCACTATGCAGCATTACCACAGATGAGCCAGATATAGTGAATGCAGAAAGAATGAAAACCAGAGGGAGGAATATTGCTTAAAGCAACTCAGTTTTATTGACAGAGTACTGTAAGGCAAGGAAAAAATGTTTGCCAGATTTTTTAAAAAGAAGATTTGCAGCAAGAATGATTCAGAAAGATCTGCAGTTCAATACAATATTGAACTTTCAAAGAAACTATCTTTTATAAATCCAGTATTTATCTTTCTGTCATATATACAAAAGCTCAACTTAAACAAGCACAAAACAGAACACAAAATAATGATTTGCATATGAAGTTTTGTTGATGGTTCATAATCTAGTAAACAAGAGAATGCACACGTTCTGTTACTATAGAGTTACAGTTGACTAGATTTAAACTTAAATATACCCCAAAACACATAAAGAAACCACAAAATACAGATGTGTTCAATATGACTATTTTTGAAAAAAACCTAAACCATGTTTAACCATACACAGGGAACAAAACATTGATAAATGCCAAGAAAACTGTATTTTGTGGCCAAAACTAATTTTGCATTTATGGTGAAAGCATCTGTGAAAACAATGCTGTATTCTGATCACTCTACATCAATATTTTGGCCAGAAGACATCGCAAAGCATTGGCTTTTGTCTGCTTTTTCAAGGATATATTTTTTAAGTGATGATGTACATTAACAGTGAGCCTCTTACAAGATCTCACATCAGGCCATGTTAGAGCAACCTATCATTTCCATAGGAAACAATGGTAACAGAAAGGTCCCAGCTATGCTAAAAAACCCAGCTGGGGGCCAAGCTACAAAATCTGCAAGGTCTTAGTTCTTCCCTGAGGGAAGGGTACATTTTTACCCCACATTTTTAGACAGCCTTATATTCTGAACCTAACAAATGCTACTGCATTTTGTGGCTTTTCTACTCCACCTTCATATCTGTATAGCATTGGCCTTTCACTGGAAAAACTTTTATGAAGGGGCTAGCTGCTTTTTCACCAGCAATAACATAGCACTGTTGGTGCTTCATAAATAAAAGAAGGCTAACACGTCAAAATATGATGCATCGGGATAAAAGGGACGAAGGTACTTAACCACAGTACAGTGTCATGCCCCAGCTTTGCAGGGCTGTAGCATGAGTAGTAACATGGGCAAGTAAAATTCACTTCTACCTATACAGGCAAAACTGAACTGTATTTTAAAAGCCATACAATACTACTCTGTAATTAGAACCCCCAACATGCTAATTTTTATCACACAGACAAGAAGAAAGTTATCTTACGACTACACAAGGAAATGGGACCCAGTTAACAGGAGAATAATGACACCATACATATATGTAACCAGTATATTCTGAAAATGAAGCATAAACCATGTTTTTCACATGGAGGTCTTTTGCTGGGTGCTTAAATGCACAGTTTTCATGTCTTTTTTTTTCTTTTTTTTCCCCTGTTTTCTCTATGAAAATCAAGCTCTTTGCATAATTAACCAAAACCCAAAGATATTTACATTTTAAAATCCAATCCTTCACCTTCTGATTTTAAAATGAGTTATCCTGTATCTTGCATATTTTAAAAAAAGGTGCAGAAAAAGCTTAGAATTGTAATTCAGAATCTGTACTTTGTAAAAATACTTCCCTTGAACACGAAGTCAGTGCTGACCTCTTCAGGTCGTTTGTGAATAATAAAATTCTTCTGAAGAAATGTTACTAAATAAGAACTGAGGGAAAACACGAAGAAATACATTACCCCTGTATTGTAAAGTGTTGCCACTTTGAAGTACGGTACAGGTTGAATAAAAACACAGAGGTGTGCGTATCAAAATACATTTTCATTATGTAGCTACAGAACATATGAAATCTTTCAATGCTCTGACTGCTAAAGGCAATATAGTCTCTCTGGCTTTTTTAGTACTGCTTTTGTATACAGGTTTCTTAAAGTACAGTTAGGATCCATAGAGGTGAATTCTAACACATAAGTGTGTACTATGCTTCATATGGCAGAAGGATAAGCATTTGAAAAAAATTATGACATTGATTTTAAAGAAATTGTACATCACACAGCATCTTCAATTCTAAACACAGAAAATCAGGTTGTAATTGAAGTGGTTGTTGTTGTAAGTATGACTTAAATTTTTCTCAGATATCAAGAAGGTCCTCTCCACTCTCATCACTCTCCACAGTTAATTGTCTTGTCCACCATTTCTTGACTTCTGATCCACAAGAAGCAGCATCAGACATGGGATTCATTTTGCATACAACAGATTTCATAGTTGAACGTCCACCAAAGCGGAGGTTGACTGAAGACACTGAATGGCTTATTGGTTTGGGGGCTATGAAATTAAACAGAAAGTTCTGTGTTTGTTAGAGTAGATCTGCTTCTTGAACATTTTTGCTCAGAATTCAGGTATACAGAACTAGCTGGACTGGGACAGCTTTAAACTGATTTAGTGCAGAAAGACTAGCGCTCTGTTCTAATGTTTAGCTCCAGCTGTTCACACTGCTCCCACTAATCTGCTGGTAGAGCAGTTTAGCTGAGCAATGCCTCATTTCCTTCCGCTGGGATAGCTGATGAAATAGATCTCTTCTTACCTGGCTAATTGCAACCTAAATGGCTTAGGCAGTACTTACATGAGCTGACGTGCTGGCAAAATGGTGAAAGTGGCAAGTGCCAGGAAAAGAGAGGGAAAAAGTGCATTTAGGGGTGGCAGCTACTGCTAGAAAGTGATATTTAACTATGGCCTAAGGGTGGAAGCCAGTACAAGGTGCTGGTATGGCTTTAGGAAAGCACGAAACCACATGTGTAAGTATATAAACCCCACAGTTGATCTTAATGATGCTATTCATGACATTAAATACATGCCTTTGTTGGACTGGAGGCAGACTACTTACCAACAGCCAGGCTGTACTGTGCATGGAGGTCACCCTCCTTTTCTGAGACCATCCACTGAGGAATATTCACGACTGACATGGCCAAGATCAGTGCTAAGAAAGGAAACCCTGAACTCCTCATTCTCACTTGAAAAACCTATCCAGTTGGCTACAGTAGTAGGATTCCTCCTTAGCACACTCCCTCTTTCACTCTTTCTCTCTGTTCCAGCAAAATGTTCATCTTTGCTGCTCAGTGACATTTAAGTGGAAAACATGAATTGAAAGCTCTCTATTAAGCTGTCCTGTTTCTTGGACAATTACTCTGGACACAAAAGTAGGGTTAATGGTACTCATAGCATGACCATCTCTTCTACTTCCACCTAGATATGATTAGGGTCTGAACAGCAGCAGCCTTTGAAGGCAGCGCTCTGACTCAGAATAGGACTGACCGATGACAGCTGAAAGCAGGGTGATGTGCACACACCTAACCTGCTGGTCATGAGCGTGGCAGGCAGCAGAGGTCAATACGTACTTTAAGAGAATATTTCAGGTGGTGGAGAGTGCTCTTGAGATAAAGACTTAGTAAGGCCTCAGACTGTACCTACGCACCTCTCCCACCCTCCTATAAGCATCCTCCTATAAGGCATAGTCTAGCCTTTCTTTTCTAGCAGACTGTAGTTACTATAATAACTCAAGGACATTTCCTGTTTCTGAGAAAATAGATAGGAAACTGATTGTACACCTGGCCAATTCCTGGCTGAAGTGAAGACATAAAAATGTATTATTATGGTATAATGTATAAATCATACGCCTGGTATGCCTAGACAAGACAAGGCACTCAGAAGTTACCACTGTTATTAGGAAAAACTTGATTCATTTTCACTATACTTTATACGATAAAAGAGAACTCTAAATGCACAAGATACTATCCAAACATATGGGATGGTACAGCCCCCAATCCAAAGATCCTGAGTAAATATATGAAAAAGTAAAAAAACCCAACCACCTGCACATGGCAATGCTTGGGCCATCTTCCAACCTTTCAGAGTTGGCAAGAAGGGGAGAGATTGCTCTATTTCATCATGCATGAGGGTAGAAAAACCCTGATGTGGGTGCCAGCAACAGGCGGGAGGTGGAACTGTGAATCATGAAGCCTCTCATGGCCTTGTTACTGTACAGCAGTGATTTGGCATGTGGGGACTCTACTGATAAACGTTTTTCACTTACCTGATGGCAAACGCCATTGTCCAAATTTCCGCTGAGGTTTCCCAGCATCTGCAGAGTCTTGTCGATAGCCACCTCTATCAGAAAGTGTTGGGCTAAGGAGCTGCTGCTGGCTACTTGTCTGAACAGGGAAAAAAGAATCTCAGTTATAGTTCCCCATTGCATGGGGATAATCCTAAGAAGGGTTATCTGTCTGTTCTATTTACAAGCCTTATACATGAATACAAACAAAACATACTGCCATTTGTTAAGGCAGTATGGTTTCTATTCTTCACTGCCCCAGAAAGCTACTACTAATAGGAAAAAAGACCATTTGGGTTCAATTCCATTATACAGTCCCACTGAAGGGTACAAAATTGTTCTCAGCCTTCTACAGTGGAGTCCTTATGTTGTATCTTCTTCATTCCCTGTCCTGGAAGATCCCACGACTCTTGCTCAGAGGACCCAGCATACCCACTGTTATCACTCTCAGCATAAACACTACTTTGCAATGCTTGAACAGGAAAGCTTCACATCCCTGAGCCTGAACACAGCTCATGCTAGAGCTGAAAAGTTGGTGCTGCCGGAGTCGTCCAGCTGAGTTTGCCTTTTATGGTGTTAGCAAGACAGCTAACTAAGCCGGGAATTACTGCTTTAGACCATCTTGCCTTTACATCTGAAGGCAAAGACTGAAGCAAAACAAGATACTGCTTTCAACTTTCCCAGTTAAAATGATATTTTAAAAAGAACAAATAAGAAACACAGAAGTATTCTGGATTTGTTCTGAGTAGCTGATAGTCTTCTGGTTAACATACCTCTGGCTGTGTACTGTTATCCTGATTAACAGCATTCATATCTTCACTCGGCTGTGTTGTCTCAATGCTGGGAGGATTCAGAAATCGGCTCAGCTCCTGCTGTTGACTCTCTCGTAGACTATGGATAATGCTGCACGACTGCTGTTGTTTCTATCAAGGTATAATATGTGACAACAAAACGTTCTCATTGGTGTGTCACAATGCTTGATTTTTTTAAAGCCTTCTAAATACTTAACTGAACAGTGAGCACCAGATGTGGATACCACATGCATCAATAAAGCCTACATGTATCAGATGGTCGCTATTTAAATAAAGCGACTTCCAGCATATGTCTAACCTTTATGTAGGGAACAGAGGATGAAACTTATAAACTGTACTAAGTGGAAGGCAAGTTGTTCAACTGTTGGTTTAAACCTAGAATTTAAAAACATACTGTTTTGAATTTTTAAGTTAAAAGCTTTTGCAAAGAAAAAGAAACAAGGAAATTGGTAGAGATTCACTAAGAATTACATTAAGGCAATGAAAAAATGCTGATTTCTTTCATGGACTTTGGAACAGGCTGTCAGTAAGACTGAATAAAACAGTAGTGAAAACCTTGGGACTAAGTACAGATTTACAGTACAAACAGAAAAACAAAACCACTGCCATTATGATCTTACAGTCTAATTTGCTTTTAAATTAAAATAAACAGCCCTTAGGAAGGGTTTCACTTTCCTGGGAAGTTTTCACAGGCTCCCTCTAGAGAGACTTAGAGACTAACAAGAGAATTTGAAAATATATATTAACTTCCATAATTACATTCAGTTTATAAAAGGTTCATATAATGTGAAATTATCTGAACCATATTATTAAAGAGAAATGAATAGCATATTTACTTTAACAGTGTAATTCAATATCATAATGAAATGAACAACAGAATTGAACAAACCCAGAATTGAGAGCTGAGATTAAATTTACTGCCATTATTATTACAGAAATAAGATCAAAATGAAACTATCTATCTGAATAGGCCTCGAACATTGACATTTCAGCTGGAATGTACATTACATTCAAATTGTCCAGTTAAGTTTTTTTATAAGTTTACAAACAGAAAAAGATCCCATGATCACAGATCTCTATGGAAAAGCTCCATTCACAAGAAGTAAGCTTTTATAAAAATATATGCATCAAAACCTGGACTCAGCCTTACAGTAACTGAAAAATCAGTCATCAAAGCAACCAGGTTGTGACTTTTTATATAAAGGAAGAGTTGTTTTTGGAAGAAAAGAGGAGAATAACTGCAAAACCTAATTCAAATTTCCTGAGATTTTAAAATATAAATTTAATCCAAGACAAACTTTGACTAGCATATATTGTAGCTAACCTGAGAAAAGGCAAAAATGTTTCTGATGATCAGAAGCACTGCGTAAACAGAATACAGAAGCACTGGCTAAGTCTATACTAGTAAATTAAACAGACTGGGATTTCCTGCAGTGCTGAAGTCAAGTGACAGGCCAGGACTTGCATGATCTGGCTAATCTTCCCTCTACTGCACAAGACCGCTTCAACCACTGCCTACTAGGAGCAGTCTCCACCCTGACCCATGCTTCGAGGGCAGTGATGCTCCTACGGCAGTGGTCTGGGAGATCATTCGGCACTGGTCAGGGAAAGTATGGGTATGCATGGGCCAAAACTGTGCCAAGGAACATTCTAATGAGCATGGGTGACCCCAGCCCAGTCCTGAGCCAATGCCTTGGCCCTGCTTAATTTACTGGCACAGACACAGCTACTGTGTGCCATGGTTCATATACCTGATTTGCACGTACACACTGCTCATTTGCACACACAGTTACTGTAGTGGCTCACTCAAATGATGTATCTTGATGCAGGTTCCAACTGAAGAGTCATCTGCTGGTGACTGATCATGGTATCTTCTGCCAGCAGAAGCAAGGAAATTATAAAATTACATTCTGTGAGGAAGGATTAGGCCTATGAGGTTTCATCACATTATAGAATCATAGAATCATTTAGGTTGGAAAAGACCTTTAAGATCATCGAGTCCAACCATCAACCATGCACACTAAACCATGTCATGAAGTGCCTTGTCTATATGCTTTTTGAATACCTCCAGGCATGGTGACTCAACCACTTCCCTGGGCAGACTCTTCCCATGTTTGACAACCCTTTCAGTAAAGAAATTTTTCCTAATATCCAATCTAAACCCCCCCTGCCGCAACATGAGGCCATTTCCTCTCGTCCTATCACCAGCCACCTGACAGAAGAGACCAGCACCCATGTCACTACAACCTCCTTTCAGGTAGTTGTAGAGCGACAAGGTCTCCCCTCAGCCTTCTTTTTTCCAGGCTAAACAACCCCAGTTCCCTCAACTGCTCCTCATCAGACTTGTGCTCCAGGCCACTCACCAACTCCGTTGCCCTTCTCTGGACACGCTCCAGTGCCTCAATGTCTTTCCTGTAGTGAGGGGCCC
>VYZV01021760.1:64986-76528 GCA_013401275.1 Pandion haliaetus | reverse complement strand
AACTGGATTTAACTCCATTCACCACAACCCTCTGGGCTTGTCCATCCAGCCAATTTTTTACCCAGCGAAGAGTACACTTGTCTAAGCCATGTGCCGCCAGTTTCTCAAGGAGTATGCCATGAGAGACAGTGTCAAAGGCCTTACTGAAGTCCAGGTAGACAACATCCACAGCCTTCCCCTCATCCACTAGGCGGGTCACCTGGTCATAGAAGGAGATGAGGTTGGTCAAGCAGGACCTGCCTTTCATGAACCCATGCTGGCTGGACCTGATCCCCTGATTGTCCTGCACCTGCTGTGTGAGCACACTCAAGATGAACCGCTCAATAATCTTCCCTGGTACCGAGGTCAGGCTGACAGGGCTGTAGTTCCCCAGATCCTCCCTCCGACCCTTCTTGTAAATGGGTGTCACATTGTCAAGCCTAATTACATTGGTTTTTTCTTTACTCCTTTGACTTTGGTCTCTGCACATGTATCTTCCTGCTGCACTGAAAAGACAGATAAATTTTTGGCAGGAAGACAGTTTTTGCCTTCAAAAGATGCTTATTTTTGTAGTGCTTTCAATTGAGCTGTAACATACTTTTTTTGCTGAGTTAGCAACTGCTACATATTTCTTCACATAAATATTATCGTGACTGCAGAGTAAATGAAGCATAGTGACAGCAACTTCCAGCACTGTTGAGCAGTACAATTTCTGCAACCATTTAGATCCTGGTTTAGCTTGACTTACTGCTCTGATTCGCTTTAAGCACTTCTTCAGCCACATGCGTATGGTCTGCTTGGCCACCTCCTCTTCTATGGTATATTCCAGTTGTTCCCTAGCAAGCAGCTCTTCCAGTTGAAGACTTTTTCTGATATCAACAGACCTATATGAAAGCATGCTGGAAGAAACATAGATTATATATTTTTTTTAAATGCTGGTGACATTTTAATTTAGAAAATCAAAGCTTATACTGAAGACCTTAGTGCAAAAAGTACTTAATTCAGGTGTGTGCAGTAAATTCACATTTGAAGCTAAAAAATGCTGAGATGATTCCAGAAGAGACTTGCGGTGCTCAAAACAAATGAAGACCTTATCACCTACATCTAGCTATCCAATATAGGTGAGCTGCTGAACCATAAGCAACTAGGGCATTTGTGGTGGTTTGTTTTTTTTTTTTTCCCCTAAGTGTTTACACTTGGATAATGTTCCCATTTCTATTTTACTTCTAGTCAGATTCGCTGTCATGTTGCTACACATGTGGGGACAACCCTTCATTACTTGGAATACAAGAACAACACGTGACTGCTGTTTATGACAAACTGTCTCCAGTGAAAACATTAAAGTTCCCTAGGACCTGTGTTTTCCATCACTAATATTCTTGCAGGAAAAAAAGGGAAATCTAATTTTTGTATTACGTTTAAAATGGCAGTGCCTCTGTGGCTACTGGTGTTGCCTTTTCCCAAGCCTAATGAATATCCGTTAGCCTGGAGAGAAACATAGGCCATTATACCCATTCTACAAATTCAGAGAAAATCTCAGAGTACCTGAGCACATCATGGAAAGTGACATCACCACCATTATGGAGTCGTTCCATTTCATAGCACATGTGCTTGAACAGCAGCTTGTCCTTGTCGAGATCCACCTCCAGCCTGCCCCGCAGAAGCCTCAGTAGAAATTTCACTCGAAAGGTAGGGATTACTCCCTGGGTAAAGTTGCATAATAGATGGTAAATTGTTACTGTGACCTAACAACCAACTCGGATATTCAGCTTGATCAGTGAGAGAAACACTATTTCTCCAGAGACTCTGTGTCAAATCCTGGCCTATTTAAGTCACTGTGAAGATGTTACTGAAGAATATACACACGCAGCCAGCTCTTCAGCACATTGATGGAAGTCTTTGCTGTTACTTGACTGATATACACTGAGAATCTGTGCTGTTAATTTTGCCAGAAATTTTCAAAATTGCTTGGGGATTTAGTTTCCCCATTTGCATTAATCTGTAATAAGAATCATATGCCCAAAGAGCTGCCTTTCAAAGACTGAAATTAAACTACAATTTAAACATTCACAGCCAGGTTTATACCTGGCTGTAAACCTGTATCCTTCTCTGTGCATCTTTGTACAGAGAATGTTCAGAGTTTACTGGCTTTTCAAAGGTCTTCTGTTCTAAGAGTCAACCTAGCACATGTTGCACTTTTTGTGACAACAATTTTGATCTGCCATTAAAAAAGTAGGACTGAAAGTATTTCCCTCTGAAACTGTGGTATCTGTACTCTTTACGTATTTTGATCTGCTAAATGAGCCTGACTGGAACTATTTTTGCTGTAAGGTGTTGTTCCACATCAGAGAGAGATCCTGTCAGTGCTGGGAGTGCTGGATTCAGAACTCTCCACCTCCATCAATGCAGAGCGTGGCTTCTGTCTCCAGCACAGCCATGTGCCAACTACAGGCAACTAACTTGTTGTTCATATTCAAATCTTAATGATGTCATGAATCATTCAGATGATGATTTAACTTGTGTCGGCATCTGAACAGCTCAGTCTCCCAGATGTTCTTCTCATTCCAGAATCACAGAATGGTTGAGGTTGGAAGGGACCTCTGGAGGTCACCTTGTCCAGCCCCCTCTGCTTAAGTAGGGCCTCCTAAAGCCGGTTTCCCAGGACCATGTCCACATGGCTTTTGAATATCTCTAAGGATAGAGACTCCACAAACTCCCTGGGTAACCTGTGCCAGTGCTCAGTCACCCTCTCGGTAAAAAAGTGTTTCCTGATGTTCAGAGGGAACCTCCTGTGTTTCTGTTTGTGCCCATTGCCTCTAGTCCTGTCACTGGGCACTACTGAGCAGAGCCTGGCTCTTGTCTTCTTTGCACCTTCCCTTCAGGTATTTATGTATATTGACGAGATTCCCCCTGAGCCTTCTCCAGGCTGAACAGTCCCAGCTCTCTCAGCCTCTCCTCATAGGAGAGATGCTCCAGTCCCTTTCATCATCTTCCTGTCCCTTTGCTGGACTCTTTCCAGTATGTCTATGTCTCTGTTGCACAGAGGAGCCCAGAACTGGACCCAGGACTCCAGGTGTGGCCTCACCAGTGCTGAGTAGAGGGGAAGGATCCTCTCCCTTGGCCTGCTGGCCATACTTGCCTAATGCAGCCCAGGATACCATTAGCCCTCTTTGCCACAAGGGCATGTTGCTGGCTCATGTTCAACTTGGTGTCCACCAGGACCCCTAGGTCCTTTCCTGCCAAGCTGCTTTCTAGCTGGGTGGCTCCTAGCATGTACTGGTCCCTGGGGTTGTTCTTTCTTAGGTGCAGGACTTTGCACTTCCCCTTATTCAACTTCATGAGTTTCCTGTCATCCCATTTCTCCAGCCTGCTGAGGTCCCTCTGGATGACAGCACGACCCTCTGGCATATCAGCTACTCCTCCCAGTTTGGTGTCATCTGGAAACTTGCTGAGGGTGTACTCTGCCCCATCACCCTGACCATTAAAGAAGATGTTGAACAGGAGTGGACCCAATATTGACCCCTGGGGTACACAACTAGTTACTGGCCTCCAACTAGAATCTGTGCTGCTGATCATCACCCTCTGGGCCTTGCCATTCAGCCAGTTTTCAGTCCACTTCATTGTCTTCTCTTCATCATCGTCAGCCCATACTTCATCAGCTTTTCTATGAGGATCTTACGGGAGACAGTGCCAAAATCTCGGCAAAGCCCTTCTGAAGATCAGACACATAAATGGATGTAAGTCTGTAGACTTCCAAGGGAACAACTCTCAGGGAGATGGGAGGAAAGATGCTATTGTATTGATCCTATGAATATCTAAAATTGTTTTTTAATATACTATTATAAGTACTTCACAATAGTAAAGAATACAGGTTAGTATTTGAAGGGCCATGAACAATGTGAGATCAAGCTCACTGAATATTTAGAATGTAAACAGTAACTACTCAGTGAGTTTTCCCCCTATGCTTTTTCAAGGGAAAAATGTAAATTTACTGAATTTCTGTGCTCAGTATCAAGTTTCTTACCTCTCTTTTGTCATCAACCATGTTCCATATAATTTGAAAATGCCTAAGATCATTGTAACTTAAAAGTTGGTCTTCTTCAGTTGAGTAAAACAATGAGAAATTCTCCACAATGATAGCTGAAAATCACAAAACGAAAATACACTATAAAGAAAGCCTGGTTAACATCTATAAGAAACTATGATTTAAACAGAATATGAATTATGTTGTGCAAACTGCACATTAATAAATGAGTTCAGCTGTATGTTCAGATGAGGATTTTGAATGGATAATATACGGTCATGCTACATCAATATTCACTGTGCTTCCTTTTGAAAAGCTGTATCTTAAATGCTGGTGAGATGCCTTATCTAACATCTTCTAAGACCAGCTAGGTGAATTCCAATGATGTTGGAAAAATGTTAACTGGAGGAAGGAAAAGCTCAGAAAATAGTATTTCTTAGGGTAACTATACTCTACAAATACAACACATCTCTCTTCAAAAAACTTGCATTCCCAATCTTCCTGAGTTTTAGCATACACCATGCCAGAGAAGTGTCAAAACCATCATATGCATATAAGGTAACAGTGAAGGTACAAGGTAACCTCATACGTGAATATCACAACAGACTCACATCTAACATACTACATGTGAAGATGGACCTTTTTGTTATTAATGTATATTTTCACTTACCAACAAGCAAATTTAGCATGATGTATGCAATGATGACATAAAATGAACAGAAATACATAAGAGCACCAGCATAATTTCCACAGTCTGTTTTCCAGTAGGTGCTGTTATCTGGTGTACAAAATGGAGGCTGAACCTTCAAAACAAAAGAAAACAAAGTCAATCAATCATAAAAAGAGATTCTTAATTTCTCTGCAATCAATACAATACTTATGACTATCATTTCTTTAAAGCTTCCACATTAGGGAGTAATACTATTATTGTAGGCAAGTTTTTGTTGTTCCTTTAGTGGTTAGAAATCAAAAGCCAGAGGTAAGGCAAAAAAGGCCTAGGCATGGATCTCACTACCACACACAAGGCACATTTTGCATTATGCCACTGTAAAGAAACAACTTGGTGCTCTGAAACATGGCAGTTTTTAAAAAGCTTCCCTGCACATTAGATTTAAAAAGGAAGGGAATATGATTTTCATTGCAAAGGAAACCACAGACAGAAATTTACTTGGGCAAAATAAAGTGATTCAAGCACAAATTTTGAGGTCATTAAGATGGAATTCACATGGAATGAGCCAAAGTGTGTGCATTAAAGGCAAAGTTAACCTGAAAAGTCACCTTGCCCCAGTCAAAACAGAGATAACAGTGGAACAGTGAGTTACTGCACTTCAGATGTTGAAAACACCTTTTTATTTTTAATCATGTAATAGCTTAGCCCCACGAAATATTACACTGTGAGTGTGTGATTGGAACTGCAATTTGTTTGTCACGTTCTGAGATTTTGTGAACATTATATCGCTTGAAGAGATATAGGCAATCACAACATTCCTTGTACAAAGCTAAGATACTGGAAACACTTTGAGATGCAAGGGTGTCTCCTGCTTCTTGCCTACTTCAACTCTGGCAGTATTGTATTTACCATGCAGTCATGCATAATTTTGTTCCAGTCTTCTCCGGTAACTATTCTGAAGAGTACAGTAATAGCCTTGCCAGCTGATGAAAAATTTGCATGTCTGTTTTAAAGAATAAGAGAGAGAGAGAGAGTGATCATTTCACATCCCAGAACCAAAAAGTTGACAAGAAAAAATGCAAATAATTTCTATTTTCTAGTGTTCTTCTATTTTAAACTAAAAATAGTTACCATATTATTTGAATGAGCTCATTGAATTATTTATTCCATGACTTAAGATACAATAACTGAACTTTAGCTCAGACACAGGTCTGAGTATTTTGGCTTATTTTATCAAAGAGCTAAAGCACACTCAAGGCCAGATCCTATCTCCTGTCTCCACTCTCTTCCTGAAGCCTGATGATGCTATTGATTGGGAAACCTCCAGTTAACAGCCAGTTCACAGAACTCTCCCCTCTCTATCAGCCTGGTATATGGATCCTGTTCCCGGGCAATGACAATAAGGTGTGGTAGGTATGCTGTGTTTCAGCACCTTGTGGCTAGCACAGTGGTGCTTTGAAACACATTCCAGTTGGCATAATGAAAAACAGCTCTCAGTCTGCTCTGGGCTGGATTGGGTGCCGTTTCGTCCAATGCACAAGGACTGGGAAGATGGCTCAGTGTCTCCTATCAGAAATTCTGTTTAGAGCTCTTCAGCTAGACCTGGGGACTTGTCTGGTTTTTTTCACCGGTAAACCTATCTCTAGCAGAATGTGATTTTTTCGGGCTGTTTAAAGAACATCCCCATGAGGTAGTAAGTACATACTGTACCTGTTAATGTTCTCTCCATATTTCACTGTACCAAATAAAACCACTCCAGCAAAAGCATAACAAAGAAGCAGTAAGAACATTCCCACTATGATGAAGAAACTCTTGTACATGCTGACAACCACAGTCAGAAGCAGCATTTTTAGGGTCACCTGGAAGGACAGAGAAAAAGCAATCCATGACACCATTCAGGAAAGCAGAGATAAAAGGGAAAAGAGAGTGATTGCACTCGCCATTTTGACAATGGATTCTTTACACATATACGCTAATGGATGAGCCCAGTGAAATGGTACATTATGAATCTGATTGGAACTGAACATTTTGTGTCTTCCTCTGAAATTTAGTGTGCTTCTTACTTGTTAAAGTGATCAGTATATCTGCCTAATTTACAAGGTCAAGATGTTGCTCCTCAAAGAGTATATATAGGATAATACATTGGAGGATAATACAGCAATAATATAGCATAAGCTTAACTATAATATTCTAGGATCAGTATACTCCAGAAGTATCAAAATTAGCATTGCATGAACAGTGGTGCAGTAAACTACTTTGGGCTTATCTGAAAGTGATGTTAACTGTTAGGTGGAAACCACAGATACTGCAGCCTACCTAAAAGAATGGGTTGATGTACAGAGAAGGGGATTTCCTTAAGTTCAGCACAGCTTGATTAAACGAGTAATTTCTCACGCAAGTTGGCCAAAGAGCTTAAGAAGAGAGCATACTTTTGGAAATTACGTAGGCCATAGGCCTAGATAATAGATGTTACTTTCCCATGCATGAATATTGTACATTTTACTCTTGATAAAGTTATTGCCCTATATTGTCCTAACACCCTTAATCATTTCAGATGCTATGGAAAATTCTTTTTAATGCGACTGAGGGTAGCAGCTTTCTTTAGATTCATGTCAAACTGATAACTCATGCTCACTTTTAGTCATCACATTGCATCACAACAGATAAATTAGTGAAACTGATACAGCTTCTAACATAAAAGCACAAATGATGAGGTTAAAACCTTGAAAAAACTTTAGAATCAATCAGAAAGCTTTGAAGGCAATCACTTGGTCTGGCTGCATAGGAGAAGCAAGGATTTTTCATTTGACTTCCAAGGCTCTACAGCCTCTGTGTAGTTTGATTGAAAGAAAACTTTTTATCTTTACTGAACAAACCCTCTGACTTACTGTTCTTAACCCTGGCAACCTAGTACAGCAGTCTTTTCACCGCATTTACTTTAATATGTCAGACTTCACAGAAAGTGTTTGGATAGTCTAAGAAGTTCTACAGCAAGAGAATGCAGAGCATCACCACTTGTTAAACAAACGTGTTTGTTCTCTGCCTATGCTTATTCTGCCAGCCTACTCTCAATTACACCAGAGCAAATCCAAACAAAAAGAAATGTAAACTTTAGAAGTGACTTGCTTGGTAGCCATGCCAGTGTTTCCAGAAGAGTATCTTGGCCCAATATTTTTTTTAAATTGAACATAAATACTTTACTGTGAAAAAACATACATTGTAGAGACACAAGACACAGACTTGCACTCTAGAAAAAGAAACTTCTGTAAGAGAGCACTATCACAAGAAGATGAGTGCATCAACCACCACTCTTCTAGTCTTGCAGAGAAGATAAATAAATAGCATGCACATCAGACCACACTGAAATGGTAAGGACTGAAAGTAGCACAATGTATGTTCAGAGTTTGAGAGAGAATTCTTAAAAAAACATGTGGTATTGCAGTTGCACTATTTTTTTGCAAAAAATGCAGCTTTTCCAGTCACCATAATATAGTGCTATTATGGAATATACATAAAACCCTGACATTTTAAAGACAGCATGTAAATTTGGAGACTGCTGCTTGAAGTCTCCTTTTTTTTGGCTTATAAAATGGAGCCTTACAGAATGTGCACTAGAGATGCATAGCAACTAGTCCTTTACACATGAGCACTGCAATGGCTGTATTTCTTAATTTATACTTACGTGCTTTCCGCAAATTGAGAAGAACCTGAAGACAATTACGCATGCCCCCATCATGTATGTGTACGCATTCTGGAACAGGAACACATAAGACTTAATACATTGTCCCCCAGGGTTCTCATGGAAAGACCATGATAACTGGTCTTTTAATAATGCAGGGCAGTTGCCATATGAAATAAAGAGAAATGATAAACTAGTAGCACCAATATTTCAGTAACAGCAGAGCAGTAAGAAACTAACAGAAGATGCTCTATCACTTCAAAAACACTAAACAAACATCCCCCAAACAAACACATATCAAACCAAAAAAACCTTCAATCCTCTTTAGCTGGGCTGCAATTATGTCCAGTAGCCCCAGTTTGCTTGTCTAGGCAGCTGCTGGCTTACAGAAACTCCTCAGGCCTTCCAAGCTACTCAGCAGCAGAGAGCAAACTGTGAATATCAGGGCAAAGTGACTAGTCACACAAGACACATTTTCCTCCAAACAGAGCTCAGGGCAAACAAGAGAGAAGCCCGCAGCCATGACAGAGTTGTGACTTCGACAATTTGTGATTCATGACAAGTATCAACTATCCCTTCTCCTTCCCTCCTAAATAAGGGAACCAGGAGTGTAGCCAAATATAAAAAACTGGGGTGGGATGGGGGGAAAGCTGATTTCCTCCACTGTCCTCCACGCCTTCTTGGATTAAAGATCACCCCTTAACTAAAACCAGTGTCCAGAATCGCTGCTGGGTTTGGGACAGATTGTATTGTTCAGCAATTTTGAATGTATGCCTTCTTCCAGTCCTCTTCTCCTGTCTGGATTCTGTGCATTGCCCCTTTCTTCCTTGATGCTCATGAGACTGCTGTTGGCAAGAGCTCTCAGTCTCTTCAGATTCCTTCCTTTCCTCACTCACATCCCTCCTGAAAACTTAACTTTTCTACCACATTTACAGACTCTACATCAGTAAGACAACTTTTGTACTTCATCATTGCGCAAGACAATGATTCCTTCTTCTTAGCATCAAGCTTAATTTGTTTCAGCCATATTTCAGCCTTATTAAACTCCCAACGGTTTATCTGGATGTATAGAAATGATCCTACTGCTGGTGCTTAACAGATAAAATCAAGCTTAAAGCATGGAAACTGCATTTTGTAAATCTTACCAATAAGGCAAAGTGAAGTATCACCCATATAACTCCAAGAGATGTCACCAAGAGATCATACCGATTTCTTCTGCTTTGCCAGAAGCCCGAAGGCGACATGGCAATAATCTTCATTGTGACCTATGGATAAAAACAATTTCTCAGTTGTACTGAAGAAATGGTTATTTCTTGCTATAAGAACCTCTTCCATTCTCTAAAATGTTTGATTTAGTTCATCTTATGAGTTTCAAACAACTCATAAGGTTTCCTATCAGCTAACTGTTCCCATGTGGACAAGTTAGGCTGCTGGAGTAACCTGATCATACAAGCTTTCCTTAGATGGAGGAAAATGGGTACTTGTGAAAGACCACAGATGGCCAAGACCAGGGGATAAACAGTATTCTGGAAGTGTGTGTCTCTCTCTCCATCAAATATCGAAGGGGGAGTGCAGCTGACCACCTCACACTGAGTACTTAATGTATAGATTGCTGAGGTGAATGTGAGCTTAAGATTTCATATAGGTAAGCGAGTCATGAAGTTAGAAAATGATTATGTCAATAATATGTAGCTAAAAGAGGCAGTAGCATCCTATCTAGCTAGCTGTCTGCAAGCAGGCTAAAATCACATAAGCACATTTGAACTCGAATATAATTCTGTTCTGTAGCACCTATAGTTCAAATGAATTAAAAAGTTTTCCCATACTGCAAGTATGTCTTGCTTTAAGGAATACTCTGTACTCAGCACCATCTGTGCTCAGCAGCATATAAGAGAAGAAAGCTAAGAACAGTAGAGGCAGTACATTTTACAATGTACCTGGTAAAAGACAGCAGCCAAAGTGCTTGACATTTGTGATACAGGTAGTAAGAGTGCAGACAGGAAGCTTAAGAATAAATACTGATAAGAAATAGTCACAACAGCTAACAGATAGTGAGGTACAGTGGTGCATGTAGAGGGAACACCTGAGAGCTTCTCATAAACAATTTGTACTAAACCTCAAAGCAAGTTAAGTGTTACTATATAAAGGCTATAAATGTCAGGCATTCATTACATGATTTTTTTCATCCCACCTTGCAACACTGCCATTTAGCAGTATTCTTTACATTTCTGAAACCTAAAGCATATATAAAAGGATGCTAGTTTGAGGTAAAAGGCTGATTTTCCAGTTAGTTCTTTGCCGTAAAAAGTTTTCTGAAGCCTGACTACAAAGTGAAGAATATGGTCTCTGAATCTCTAATTATCATTTGAGGTACCTGAAGGTATCTTGCCTCCTTCTAACCAGTCAGCTGAGATGCCCTAGAATACAAGAGATAGATGCATGGGGCTGGCAGGGATTACACAAGACCTGCAAACATCCCTCCCCTTCGGTAGCAGCGACTGCAAGTAACGGGAGATCAGCTAGGGTACCCAAAAAAGCTTCTGATGCCTTCAGTTATTTAGGCAACTGAATCTCACCCTACATCTCCCTTAATCACAGTGACAACTTAAACATCTACCTCACATGTACAATTTAGATACCTAAGTTCAGGTGTCTACACCATACCATGCAAATAAAAAAATCACATCACACTTTTTTCTGTGATCATCAGTGTGGTAACAAAAGTGAGATCTCAGAATTCTTCTTATTCTTCTATACCACTGTCGTGGTTTCAGGTCAGCCCAGTCGGTAACAAAGCACCACGAAGCCACTCGCTCACTCCCCACCCCCGCACCTGGCCATGGCGGGATGAGGAGAAAATCCAAAGGCAGGCTCGTGGGTCGAGACAAGGACTGGGAGGGATCACTCCCCACTTATGGTCACGGGCAAAAGACAGGCTCAACTTGGGGAAGAAACAAAATCAATTTAATTGACTACCAATCAAATAAGAAACAAGGATATTAGGAAGGGAAACCAAACTTCAGAACACCTTCCCCCCACCCCTTCCGCCTTCCCGGCTCAGCTCCATTCCCGGTTCTCACTACCTCCTCCCCCTGGCGGCACGGGGGAACAGGGGATGGGGGCTTGGGGGTCAGCTCGCCACACGTTGTCTCTGCTGCTCCTTCCTCCTCAGGGGGAAGATTCCTCACTC